>ML802276.1:67459-105331 GCA_009831015.1 Picea engelmannii
GATCCACAAGCAAGATAGAAGAAACCACACTTTATTATTACCAAACCCTTGAGGTAGGGCAACACCATACAATGGATCCTATTATGGAAGGGATCCTCTCTTGTTCACTTGCCTCTTCGAGGGGGCATCCTCCTATTGAGCTATCGCTCCAAACACAATACTTCTCTTCATATCCCATTACATTGCTTGAACCCCTTTATATAGTGCTACCATCACCTAAGAACATTCTAGACAAGGAATCTTCTACAAGTAGAACCTTTTAAGAAGTCCTCTTACATTTATTATATCTAACTACCATAGTGGGTCTTATTTAATAATATAGTGGACCTAGTCCACCTTACATTGAATGGTCTCCACTATCACCACTATGGGCCCTCTGGGCCCTCCACTACCTCTCTAGCTACCTTACATATACCAATTGTTAAGAACCAAAGAAAAAAATATTTGCCCACAATGTCTACCAAGGAAAGTGCTCTGATACCACTTGTTAAGAACCAAAGACTGAATGCAAAAGAACCACAATAGATATACAAGAACAATATGCAAAATCTCCTTTATTACCATCAAACCCTTGAGGTAGGGAAACACCATACAATGGATCCTATTATGGAACGGATCCTCTCGTGTTCACTTGCCTCTTCGAGGGGGCATCCTCCTATTGAGATACCGCTCCAAATACAATATTTTTCTTCATGTCTCATTACATTGCTTGAACCCCTTTATATAGTGCTACCATCACCTAAGAACATTCTAGAGGAGGAATCTTCTAGAAGTAGAACCTTCTAAGAAGTCCTCTTACATTTATTATATCTAACTACCATAGTAGGCCTTATTTAATAATATAGTGGACCTAGTCCACCTTAAATTGAATGACCTCCACTATTATCACTATGGGCCCTCTGCCCCTCCCCCCACTACCTCTTTAGCTACCTTACACAATAACTTCAACAACATACCTCAACCAAAAGCCCTCAAGCATGAAAAATTACTAAAATTTAGTAGATCTACCTTAGATAAACTCTACATCAAGACCTAAACTTCTAAGAGGGTATCCAACAGATTTACAAGGAAAACCCTCAAGCAGATTCATAAATTCAACACTACACATATGAAAACCATACATTTTTATCTTTTTGTAGAGTTCTTCTGCTGTGGTTTGGCTACCGCGATTTGGCTACTGCGATTTTTCTGCCACACTTTTTATGCCCCGGTTTTTTTGCTGCACTTTTTCTGCCGTGGTTTTTTTGCCACACTTTTTTTGCCGCACATTTTCTGCCATAGTTTTCCTGTCGCAATTTTCCTGCCACACTTTTCTCTACCAATAATACCTACCCAAATAACCTTTCACAAAATAGATATTCAATAGGTGTTAATGGGAGAGTCTTTATCTCTTATTTATACTTCCATGTAGCTTTCTCAAGGGGTTACCTTCTAACCAACTTAACCAACTTTCTTTATTTTAGGGCTAACCCACTTCTAACCACTTGTCCACTTCTAAATCGTTTTGCTACAAATAGTAAATTCTCCACTTCTAGTTGTAACTAAATTATTTTTAATTATTTTCTTATTTCATCAACTTAACCCATGACTAACTCCTAGTTTCACCCACTTCACTAGTCAACGTTTAGGAGCTTCTATAATTAATTTGACTTCTTTGACCTTCTAGATAACTCATGAGGGTTCTCCACTTCACCAGGCCATAGCTCTCTAACCGTGAGGAGTTATGTGACGTTCTACATATCACCGGAAATGGCATGACATGTACTATCCATATCGAATAGTCTTACCTACAAATATATTAAACTTCATACCATTATACATCAATCAAACTGAAGTCCCTTAATCATACTATTGGGGCTACCGAAATTTGCTACCAAAATTTCTTCAAGGGTTGACATCAATGACAACCAACCCAATTAATCAACAATATCCCCCTTTGGCATTGATGGAAACATTCTAATGCAATATTGAATTCATATCACTCATGTCCCCCCAATGACCATCGCTTCCCCTAGAACCATACCTCTCTCTCTCTCTACGCATCTAACTATTTATCCTGCATCTGATAAATCTCTCCCACTTTGACATCAATGGGAAATGTAAGTTCTCGTCCAAGGTTACTCTCCCTGACTGAACTATCCTTGGGGTTTCTCCCATTGACTGAACTCTTTCTGAAACTTCTACCCCAACCTGAACTATCCTCTTTATGGTGCTTCCTCGTGTAAATCTAAGACATATAAGATAAAAATTCAAAATCATTCATTTTGGAGTAGAAATTACTCTGAGTCTCTAGCGAAGATACTCAAAGACTTCCCTTGGAAGCGGTTTTGTAAAGATATCTACCACTTGTTCTTTTGTTCCCACATATTCAATTCTGAAGTTATTCTCTGCAACCTGTTCCCATAGAAAGTGAAACTTGATTGGAATGTGCTTCATCTTGGAGTGTGTCACCGAGTTCTTTGAGATATTGATGGTGCTTGTATTATCATAATAATTTTGAATGGGCTCATCATACTCAACCTGTATATCTTTCAAATTTTGTTTCATCCATAGAACCTATATACAACATGTTGTTGTTGCAATATACTCTCCTTCAACTGTAGATAATGATACTGATGATTGTTTCTTTCTTAGCCAAGATACCAAACACTCACCCAAGTAGAACGTTGCTCCACTGGTGCTTCATCGGTCATCAATGCAACCTTTCCAATCTGCATTTTTGTAGGAAATAAGTGATAAATCCTTTCCTTTTGGATACCATAATCAAAACTCTTATGTACCCTTGAGATATATGAATATCCTCTTTACTGCTAGAACATGTGATTCCTTTGGGTGTTGCTTGAAATATTGTCACCTTTCCATGTTCCTGCATTACATCTGGATTGATTGTTGTCACATAAATTAAATTGCCAATCAATGACTTGTACTGCCTCTAATCTATAGACTTTGAATCAACATCTTTACTTAACTTGCAACCAGTTTGCATAGGAGTATTGACTGGTTTGAAATATTCCATTCCGAAACTATTTAACATTTCTTTGATATAATTGGTTTGAGAAATAAAAAATCATTGGTTTCTTTGACATATCTCAAGAACTAGAAAGAATGATATTTCTCCAAGTAATGATATTTCAAATTCATTTTGCATATCCTTTGCAAATTTGTGGCTCAACCTATTATCATCACTTCCAAAAATAATATCATCAACATAAAATTCAATTAATAAAATACTATATTGAGTTACCTTGATGTAGAGGTTTTTGTTTGCATTTTCTTTCCTAAACCCTTGTTGTTGTAAGTATGTGTCTAGTCTAGAATACCATGCTCTAGGGGCCTGATTGAGACCATACAAGGCCTTATTTAATATGCAAATACAATCTTCATTTTTTAATGAATGAAACCCTTCTAGTTTCTCAATGTAGACTTCTTCTTCTCGTTCTCCATTCAGAAAAGTTTATTTCACGTCCATCTGATACACTTCAATATTCTTTGAACATTCATAATCTAGTAATAATATGATTGATTCCATTTTGGCAACTGGGGAAAATGTCTCTTCAAAGTCAATACCTTCAACCTGTCTATATCATTTACATACCAATCTAGCTGTGTTCCTTGTAACCTTCCCATCTTCATTCAATTTATTTTTGAAGACCCATTTTGTGTCAATCACATTCTTCTACCCTAGTATTGGAACCAATTCCTAAGTGTCATTCTTATCTATCTAATCCAATTCTTCATCCATGGCCTTTATCTGTAATTTATCCTTCCTGGCTTCTTAAAAAATATTTGGTTCAATCGAAGATAAGAGTGCTAGATGCAATTGTTCTGGTGAACGAATTATTCTTCTATTCTCAACTCATGCATATTTGTTCCTGATAATTTGATCTAATGGATGATCCTTCTGTATTTGTTTGCTAGGTGTCTTTGGAGGTACTTGTTGTTCTTTCTCTTCTACTTATATTTGATCGTGTTCATATTCCCCTTCTGTTGCTTCTTAATCCTTTGCTTCTTCTTCGTAAACATGTTCCACTGAATCTTTTTCTTCTTCCTTTAATTTTCATCCACTTTTCTCATCAACTGTTACATTGATTCTTTCCACAAATTTGTTGAGCCTTATATTGTAACATTTGTATGCTTTCTTTGTAATTGAGTAACCAACAAGTACGTCTTTTTCTACACGAGAATCAAACTTTCTCATTCTACCATCTTCTCTTTTGATGTATCATTTGCTTCCAAAGACTCTGAAGTGCTTCACATTTATTGGTATTGTTGATTATTTGGGTTGGTTTTCATTAATGTCAACCCTTGAAGAAAGTCTGGTAGCGAATTCCGCTATCACAAAGGTTTGTTTAATGGACCCAAGTTTGTTTGATGTATAATGGTATGATTTTTAATATATTTGAAGGTAAGACTATTCTAGATGGATAGTACATGTCATGTCATTTACGATGGTATGTGTAACATCACATAACTTCTCACGGTTAGAGAGTTATGGCCATGTGAAGTTGGAGAACCCTCATGAGTCATCTAGAAGCCCCAAAAGGTCAAAGTAATCAAAGTGGTTGCAAAGAAGAAATTATTTAAATAATAAAGTGAAGTGATGAGTGTACTATAAGTAAAAGTGGATAAAAAATAAATTATTTAAATAATAAAGTTAATGGAGAAATTACTAAGTGGATAAGTGGTTAGAAGTGGGTTAGCCCTAAAATAAGGAAAGTGGTTTAAGAGATTTTAGAAGGTAAATAATAAAGTGAAGTGATGAGTGTACTATAAGTCAAAGTGGATAAAAAATAAAGTATTTAAATAATAAAGTTAATGGAGAAATTACTAAGTGGACAAGCGGTTAGAACTGGGTTAGCCCTAAAATAACGAAAGTGGTTTTAAGATGGTTAGAAGGTAACCCCTTGAGGAAGCTACATAAAAGTATAAATAAGAGGCAAGGGTCTCTCATTTTAATCACACTTGAGCATATTGAATATCTACAAGTGATTGAGGTAACCAAAGGATATCTAAGGCAAATTTAAGAGGGAAGGTGAAGTAAAGAAGGTCAAAATTCAAGGGAGGATAAATTATTTTGATGATGCTTTCTAAGGTATGTTATTTACAGGTCATCTCACCATTTTTGCTAAAACGTTTTTTCTAGAATGATCCAGACTGTGAAATTTGGAGGTTGTTGAGGAAACATATCCTAGTAGCTTTGATAATAATTTCATATTGTCGGTCGTTATATTTTTGGAGTTACACTCCATGGAAAATAGGGTTTGTGGCTAGTCCTCAAACTAGTCTAAAACATGTGTTTCGGGTAAAAACATCATAAATTCTTCATAACAGATCCAAATTTAGTAAGACCAAATATATTGGTTAGAGTACAATATGTAGTATTATGTGTACTCTTTTTAGATGCTTACAACAAATATTCCATGCAGGCTATGCTATACAAGATGACTCTCTAGAATAAGCCAGAATTCAACAAGGTATGCCATTTTTGCTATAACTCCTTTTCTAAGAGGTTCCAAGCAGTGAAACCTAGAGGAATTGCATAAAAGACACTGAAGAACATTGTGTACTATTTTTAGATCTTTATTCATTACATGTACATAGTTATGATTATTTCAAGTTAGGCTTGTTGACTAATCCAAAATTAGTCATGTGAGACTAAAGTAAAGTTTGATGAAAATGTTAGTCTCTTGTTGTTAAAGTTAAGGAATATTTGCAGGTATGTGATCGTATACAATAGGTATATTATGTGAAAATCTAGGTCCTGTCAAGATTTCCTACTGGATCTGTCTTTGACCACAGATAGGCTCTAAGTTTTCACTATCTTCTAAAGTATTTGTTGTTGTTTTTGTAACAGCCAACAGTTCAAGAACTTATGCTGATTTGTTACGGTTATGTTCTCAATTTTGGGTGCTCTAGCATGTCGTTTTGGTTACCAGAAATTAGTACATGCATCTCAAAATAAACATAACACCCTAAACATTGTTACAGCTGAAAATGAAACAAATCTAAGAGACTAATACATGCATTTGTAGATACAGGTATTTTTGGTCAACATGACCCTGGATAATACCTCCCAGGGAAAACCAGTTTGGAATGTAAATGTGTATATGAGGAAAGAAGAAGAAGGATTACAACTAATACAATAAATTATGGAACATGATACAATAGAAACTCGATCTGAGTTGATATACAAGTCCAAAACCTCCAAGAGTGCCCCAGAATGGTGCGCCCAACATGTAAGCTGTTGAATCCACTGAATCTGCTCCAGCCGCCAACTGTGAGCTCATATCTGGAAACCCCTTTGCATTAATGAAGCTCTGTTGAATGGCTATTCTCTGCAACTTATCTCACTGCAATATGATGGCTAGAAGTCTCTCAACTTATTATGCGCCCCAATCTGGCAATGCGCCCTCCTCAGAAGTCAAACCTCTCTAGTAAATAAGCTATGGCATGTGATGCAAGCCTCCCTCCATGAAAGCTAGCACCCTATCTCAAGAAACCTGACAAAACTGACCTCATCCTCATCCTCCAAGAGCTCCTCTCTCTATGAACAAATTAACTAGTGAAGAATGCACCCTCCTTCACCCTTTGCGCCCCTCTTTGACATCCAAAATGAAACCTAAAACATGAAGGGTTGAGATCATCTCATCTCCCATATAATCAATGGTTGAGATATCCCCATTCATATTTAAGTCAATAACCCACTTTGGGTTAAGTTTCCTAAGTCAACTTTATGTCTCTAATTCACCCCTTTGTGAATTAATAGTCACTTTTAGGCCAAAATGACTAAATTCCACTTTAGACAAAGCGAAAGTGAAATTAGATAAAAGTACAAGGTACAAAGTGTAATGTCCTTCCCTCATGTGCTAAGGAGGTCATAAGCACATGGGGAACACCTCCCAAGGTACAACACGCAACACTCCCTCTTACCGAGGAAGGTGTTCCTCACCAAGCCCATCTTGTCTCTGAAATAGACATGCTTTCCCCATGGCAGGGCCTTGGTGAGAATATCTACAACCTGGTCATCTACAGATACATACTGCAACTGAACTACCCCTCTCTGAACCCAGTCAGCAATGAATTATTACCTAATCTCTATATGCTTCGACCGGTCATGAAACACTAGATTCTCAGAGAGTTTTATGCAACTCTGATTATAACAGTGAATGACAGTCGGTGACATATCCTGACCAAATAAACCAACCAGTATCTTATGAAGCCAAATGGCCTCTCAACTGGCCTGACTAGCCACCATATACTCTGCCTCGGCTGAACTCAAAGCAACTGACTTCTGCTTCCGGCTAAACTAGGAAACAAGTCCTGACCCTAAACTGAAGCAACACCCTGAGGTGCTTTTCCTGTCAGCAGCACATCCTGCCCAGTCTAAATTTGTGTAGCCAACCAAACTGAATCCATCTCCCCTGACATAGTCTAGGCCATATTCCATTGTCCCAACAACATATCTCAAGATGTGTTTTTCCCCAACCATGTGAACGCTCCTCGGCTCAACCATGTACCAGCTGAGTGTGTTCACGACAAAACATATATATGGTCTGGTGTTAACCAGATACATGAGCGAACCAATCAACTGCCTCTATACTATGTCATCCACCAACTAGATATCTAAAGCACTAAGATTCTTCTAGTTGGTGATCATAGGTGTAAACATGGGTCTGCAGTTCTCCATTTGAAACTTGCTTAAAATATCTACTGCATACTTCCCCTGCCTGAGAAATATGTGACCCTCCTCCTGCCATACCTCCATACCCAGAAATTAGTGCATCAATACAATATCACTCATCTCAAATTCTGATGCAAGTCCCAGCTTGCACTCAGCTATGAGATCCTCGGCTCCAGTAATGAATAGATCATCCACATACAAAATGAGAATGAGTGTGTCCTCACCCCTAATGATGAAATAGAGGTTTGGATCAACATCGCTCTTCGTGAAGCCCATCTGAAGAAAATAAGTATCAATCTGTGAATACCAAGCTCAGAGAGCTTGCTTCAGACCATATAGTGCCTTCCCCATAAGACACACATGAGTCTCCCTGTCACTCACCTCAAAACCCTGTGGTTTCTCTATGTACACCTCCTCAATAAAGCCATTCAGAAATGCAGTTTTCACATCCATCTAGTGAATGCGCCAACCCATCTCTGCTGCTATGGAAATTATAGTCCTAATAGAAGTGTATCTCACAGCTGATGCGAAATTCTTGTCATAATCGACTCCCTCAATCTGTGAGAAGCTTCGTGCCACAAAACAGGCCTTGTGTTTCTCAATGCTGCCATCTGCAACCATCTTGGTCGTGTACAACCACCCAGAATTCACAACTGACTTCCCCACTGGCCTCAAAACCACATCCCAGACATCATTGTGCACAATGGAGTCATACTCCTCGACCATGGCCTCTCTCCAGACCTAATGGTCAACTGCCTGTGCAAAATTATGTGGCTCAGTATCCCTAATACTCATCACAAGTGCTAAGTATGCTCCAAATATGACTCTTGTCCTGCTCTCTCTGATTTGGCTCTTGGGATCCCCTACATTCTCCTTGGCCTCCTTCAGGGTCTCCTGAAACCATCTAGGCCTCCTCTTCCTTGAAGTGGTCAATGGAGAAGTAAGGTCACTCTTCCCAAGAGTGACTGCCACAAGGCTCATCTCAACACTCTTAGATCCTGAAGTCTATGCTCCCTCTGAAGTTTGTGCCCCATATGACTGAAATTGCTCTGACTGTGACCCTGAAGTTGTGCATGGTGACCCTGTCACTCCTAATATTGGTGTACTCGAAATATGAGGCTATGTTCCCTATGAGACTGCAACTGGCAACTCTACATCATCCTCAAATCCAAATCTCAGCTCAAGAGATCTCGCAAAATCCCTATCCTCCTCAAATCTAACATCTCTGCACACCACCACTCTCCTAAGTAGAAGAATTTAGATGCGAAAGGATTTCGACACCTCTGAGTGTCCAACTAGAATTCCCTGATGGGCTGTGGGGTCTAGCTTTGTCCTCCTCTCTGAGGGGACATGAGAGAAAGTCAAGCACCCAAAGATCATGATGAGCTCGACATCGGGCCTCCTACCAATGAAGGCCTCCTCAGGAGTCATCTTCCCCAAAATCCTATGGGGTCTCATGTTCTATAGGTAAACTACAGTAGCACATGCCTTTTCCCACAAGTACAAAGGCAAACTCTGATCATGCAGCATAGATCTCACTGCACCGGTAATGGCCCAGTTATTCCTCTTGGCAACCCCGTTTTACTGGTGGTTGTAGGGTATGGTCATTTGTCTCCTGATGCCATGATGTGCACAGAATTCTACAAACTATCTCAAGGAATACGCTCCCCCATTATCCAAACGCAAGACTTTCATCATCTTTCCTGATTGGTTCTCCACAAGATCTCTGAACTCTTGGAACCATGTGAAGACCTCACTCTTGGCCTTCAGGAAATAGATCCAAGTCTTCCTCTAGTAGTCATCAATAAACGTGAGATACTACTCACAACCACTCAAGGACCTCTGAGTTATGGGCCCACACACGTCCGTGTGTACTAAATCCAGTATCCCAACTGACCTGGTGTCACTGTTGGAGAACGATGCCTTGGAAAAATTTCCAAGTGCACACCCTCTACAAACATCCTAATTCTCTATGTTGATCTATGGCACTCCAGTCACAACCTCTCTCAAACCTCTAGAGCCCCATGATGTAGGTGGGCCATCCTATAATGCCATAACTCACATAATTGTCTCTTGTTTTTGTTGCTCATTTCCAATGCATGAAGTGGCTGAAAAAGAAATCTAAACAATTTCCCCTCTCTCACTCCAATCACCTGTCCTGAGGCTAGTGAAGAACCCCGAGGATGAATCAGTACCTTAGAGCCTCTGAATGTCACCTCAAGACCTCTATCCTAGAGGGTGGAAACTGATATCAAATTCTTCTTCATGCCAGGGACATAAAGAACGTCTGTGAACGATATGGGTGGCATGCCATCTCTCTGAAAAAAAACTTTGCCAACCCCTGCAACTCTAACAACTCTGTCATCTCCAAGAGAAATCTCAATCCTGACCTCAGTCTCTCTAAGATTAGAAAAGTACTCTCGGAAACCATTCGTATGGCTCAAAGCCCCACTATCAATATACCAGATACAAGGTGTCATCTCAACTGAAGTGCAGCATATGAGGAAAGCACACTCTTTCTGAAACTGTGTTTGAAATTCTAGCTCCTTTGTTGTAGTTGTGGTACCACCCTTCTTCTTCTTGTTGTTCAGGAACTGTCTAGCACAATGCCAAAACTTATTACAAAAAAAAACACTTCACTTTGCTCATATCTCTCTTCTGACCACTTCCCTAACCACTTCTACTCTCTCCTCCTCCACTCCCCTGTGGTTGGCCCCCAAACTTGGGACCTTTCCGACCCCCTCGACCTTCCTTCTTCTTTCCCTTTGTCCAAAGAGAAAGATCCTCCTCACCTTGACCAATCTGTTGTTGTTGTTGCTACCGCTGTCCAAAAGCCTCAGTTGTTAATCGAATCTCCTCCTGGATGAAGTCATCCCACATCCTCTCCCATGTAGGCATGACCTCCCTGGAAACTATGCCACATACAAATGGACCCCACGGTTTTGTGAAGTTATTCATAGCTTGCCTCACCAAAGAGTTAGGATCAAAAACCTCGCCGACGGCTCCAAGCTCCTCTCTGATATGAGTGTAACAACCAAGGAATGAAGTTATTGACTCATCCTTGAGCATCCAAATTCCTCTGAGTCGATCATGAAGAACCATCTTCTGGTTCTCATTGGAGCTCTCATACAATTTGCATAGATATGCCCACATCTCGTATGCAAAAACCTTCCTTGTCAAATGGGGTATGATATGGGCACAAAATGCGTCACAAATAGTCATCTTCGCCTTGTTGTTCCTTTTCCTGAACTCTGCCACCAAGACTGGATCAGTGACAAGAATGGGGGGAACAGTTGCCTTGACTATATCATATAGCTTGAGGTCCTCCAAGACAAAGATCATCCTCGCCTTCCAAGGCGACCAATTGCTAGCCCCTGCTAGCATGTCCTCAACTCTCATATGAGATGTTGACATGTCTTTCAAACTACAATACCCAAATGATGCTCACACTGCCAAGGAAAACATTGTCTCACTCCTGTCAACATAGGTGTGAAAAGAGACAAGTGTAATCTGACCTCACTCATAACAAAATAAGTGAGAAAAGAGGTCAACGTCAAATCAGCCTCACTCCTACTGCGTATGTGTGAAAAGAGATTGATGACTAGTGTCCAAACTGCCCAACTATCCTCTGAAAAATTATTCCCTCTGACAACCACTGAATGAGTCAATGGCTGTCCTCAAAAATCTACTAGAAAGATATGTATGACAACCACTAAAATGTTGTCCCAACTGCCCAAAAAATCAGCCACCGAAGTTCTGATACCATGTGAAAAATCCAGGTCCTGTCAAGATTTCCTACTGGGTTTGTCTTTGACCACAGATAGGCTCTAAGTTTTCACTGTCTTCTGAAGTATTTGTTGTTGTTTTTGTAACAGCCAACAATTCAAGAAATTATGTTGATTTGTTACGGTTATGTTCTCAATTTTGGGTGCTCTAGCATGTCGTTTTGGTTACCAGAAATTAGTACGTGCATCTCAAAATAAACATAACACGCCTAAACATCATTACAACTGAAAATGAAACAGATCTAAGAGACTAATACATGCATTTGTAGACACAGGTATTTTTGGTCAACATGACCCTGGATAAAAACCCCTCGGGGAAAACCTGTTTGGAATGTAAATGTATATATGAGGAAAGCATAAGAAGGATTATAGATAATACAATAAATGATAGAACATGATACAATAGAAACTTGATATGAGTTGATATACAATTCCAAAACCTCCAAGAGCGCCCCGGAATGGTGCGCCCAACATGTAAGCTATCGAATCCACTGAATCTACTCCAACTGCCAAGTGTGAGCTCAGATCTGGAAACCCCTTCGCAATAATGAAGCTCTGCTGAATGGCTATCCTCTGCAACTTATCTCACTACAATATGATGGCTAGAAGTCTCTCAACTTCTTATGAGCCCCAATCTGGCAATGCACCCTCATCAGAAGTCGAACCTCTCTAGTAAATAAGCTATGGCATATGATGCAAGCCTCCCTCCATGAAAGTTAGTGCCCTAGCCCTAGCTCAAGAAACCTGACAAAACTGACCTCATCCTCATCCTCCAAGAGCTCCTCTCTCAATGAACAAATGAACTAGTGAAGAATGTGCCCTCCTTCACCCTTTGTGCCCCTCTTTGACATCCAAAAGGAAACCTAAAACATGAAGGGTTGAGATCATCTCATCTCTCATCTAATCAATGGTTGAAATCTCCCCATTTATATTTAAGTCAATAACCCACTTTGGGTTAAGTTTCCTAAGTCAACTTTATGCCTCTAATTCACCCCTTTGTGAATTAATAGTCACTTTTAGGCCAAAATGACTAAATTCCACTTTAGACAAAGTCAAAGTGAAATTAGACAAAAGTACAAGGTACAAAGTGTAATGTCCTTCCCTCATGTGCTAAGGAGGTCATAAGCACATGGGGAACACCTCCTAAGGTACAAAACTCAACATATTATAGAGTTACAAATCATATTTGGATGATGAAATTGATGAGGGATTTTTGTTGAGGTACATGTTAGGTACATGATTGAGACAAGTAGTTGATGAGTTGGCACACACATGAGGTGTATAGTTGATGATGTTGGTACATCTTAATGATTCATAGTTTATTTGTATATTATGCATGATTGGTACATATTTGATGTATGTTTGATGCACTCGTTCATGGTATAGGTTGAGGTACAGGTTGGTGCATGGTTGATGCAATTGTTTATGGTACAGGTTGATTACAAGTTGTTTGGTACAAGTTGTTACTGGTTGTTTGGTACAGGTTGGTATAGTTGTACAGTGGTATATCTCACAATGATAGTGTGACAGTGGTTCCATTATTCTACTTCTACATCAGGGCGGTTGGACAGGGCAAGGATAGGTGGTTGTAGACACCTTCTCTTTGTAGCTGGAGAACATAGGGGGTTGTAGCCTCCTTCTGGTTGTAGCCAGAAAATTGGGGATTTGGAGCTTGCTTCAGGTTGTATCCTAAGAAATGAAGGGGGCTGGAGCTTCCTTCTAGTTACAGCTGGAAAAAAAAATGAATTTGGTGCTTCCTATGAATGTAATTCTTAAAGACATATAAGAAAAAACATTATGTGGTTTTTTGCTACTTTGGGTTTCCACATAAAACATTGGTGCACTATGTATGCGTATGATTGTTCATTTGTTCATTATTTATTTACTTTGAAACTATTTGATGATAATGCTTCATTGATATAAAACTTGCATTTTATGGTTAAAAAGGATTAAATTTCTCTATTATTGATTCACCCCCCCTCTCATTAATCCAACAATTGGAATCAGAGTAGGTTCCTTCAAAAATCAATTTAACCACTAGAAGGAGATCATGGATTATTCTGAGAATGGAGTACCATTGTTTAAGGGTCAGAATGGGTTAAAGTATGAGATATGAAGCATAAGGACGAAAGTTGTAAAACCTTAGGTTTTTAACCCCCATCTTAAATAATGTATTGTTACAATGTTGAGAGGCCAGAGTGTCCAAACAATTATTAAAAGGCCAGTGTGCCCAAGGCATGTAATGTTTTTATCATTATTAATAATAAATACATGGTTGGCTACTAGATGGACAAAGACTAGAGTTATAAGGGGCTATGATTCCACAAGAGAGGGGGCTTGAGGGGCTAAGTGTTTATTTCCTATGTTAATTACCCTTTTTGCCTAAGGGAGGGGATCGATTATGGGATCTTCTTGGGGAAGGCCAGGAGGTTCTTGATTTCCTCACGTAGTTACTTAAACCTGCCTCTGGTCTGATGGGGGGGTTCGACTGATGGCTTGTTTGCTGATTTCTTGTATGATTCACTCATTTCCCTCATTCAATCCCATTCACACACTCCCATGCATGCCCTCCCATGCACCCACTGACCCATTCATTTATCCATCCTCATCTGTGTCTATGCCCAGGAAAGGGAGCCGAACTGTTGAAGATTAGCCACGGGATAGTTAGTTTTAGTGGTCGCTAGTGCGATCCAGCTGTGACCTAAGGATGCATGTCTAAGATGCGTTGGCCTGTGTCCAGTGTTTCTCACAGCTACAATTCTTGAGAGTTACAACATTGAGATTCTGGACCAGTTGCGCTGGAGCTCGAATAAGGAGAAGGATTGCCTGAGGGACTGCGTGGTAGAGAAGGGTGGAGGTTCGTTCTCTTGGGTGGTGCAAGATGGGTGGAAGAGAGATGGGTACTTGGATTGATGTGAGAGCTGGGAATCCTGTGAGATCTTGGGTACTGACTGGTTTGGGAAGCTAAGTAACACTTTGGAACCATCTGTGTGGATACATAGCCCTGGCTCGGGGGTGACGATGTTGTTGAGTTTTGGAACAGTAGTGTCTATGGTTGGGTGGAACGTCCTTGGTCTGGATCCAGTTGGTGTCATCTTTCATAAAGATAAGTATTCTCTCTTATGGTATCGTTTATATGTATATGAATGTATTTTTCCGTTGTGTATATTTAAGTAACGTTTAATTGAATGTTTAGATTATGCATGCTTGCTAGATAATGTTTTGCATGTCGTTAAAGCCTTTTCTTTTATGCATCCTTAAACTTAAAAGAAGGTATAGCTAAGAGAAATAAGTCCAAGGGCAGGCTTGAAGGTAGCATGCCCCAGCCTATGGGTGGCTGGGTGTGTTATAGTTTGGTATCAGAGCTTCTAGTTGAAACACCAGGCCTGTATGGGTCGGGTCTATTGGTCAGAGTCTCAGGGTCGAGATCAAATTATGACCGTGGAATTGAAAATCTCAAGAGGAATGGCATTGCAGAATCTACGTAGGATATAGAATGTTAGAGACCCATGTAAGGGGTTCAAAGGATCGTGACCTTCCCCTTCAAATTTGGGAGCGATATCCATTGTAGGATCAGGAGAGATCTGGGATCATTGGATCGGAGGATAGGTGAACAGGGGTGGTCCGATGAAAAGGAAGCAAGGGTTAAGGTCACAGCCGTCGGATCCCATTGGAAAGAGAGATCAATGGAAAATAGGCATTGCGGGAAACTAAGTTGCATGGGAGATAATTTCCCAAGGTGGTCCCGCAATCCAAACCATGGTTTCCCCAAGGGGTTATGTGTTAGCTTCAGGAGAATTGTGGGGTGGAAAGAGGGTTACTCTAAACCGTCGATGTGTGCCCCCACAATTTGAAAGGCATGCAGTGATGTGACGTGTTATGGCTTGAGAATCAAAACTATGTATAGCCAAAGTAGCTAGGGACCATCGATTTATCGATAGCCACGTGTCATGAGATCCAGGGCTTCAGACAAATGCCAGGGGGGCCAGAAAAGTTTTGAAATCTGAGAATTCCGAAACCCGAAGACCCTAAAGGATCTCAGTCGTTGATATGCTGAGAGCCACGCGTCACTAACTCCAGGGCTTTGGATAAAAGACAGTGGGGCTAGATAAGTTTTGAAATATTAGATTTTTGAAGTCCAAAGGCCTAAAGTAATCCTCCACTGTCAGATTAAGGAGGACACGTGGTGCACATTTGTGGACTCCGAGTGAAGACCCAAAGTGAATCTTAGTCGTCCGATCCAGGAGGAAACATGGTGATAGATTGGCCAGTTTGGGAATTTGGAGTTCGGGAGAATGGGAAGGGCGTTAGTGTTGAAACTCCAGAAGCCTGAAGTCCCAAAGCACGAAGAGATGAAGGGCATGACGACGTCACTTGAAGGTGATGTGGACCCCAAAATTCTGAAGTTACGTGGTTTGCGAACATCACCTAGGATGACGTGAACACATGGGATGTGTGCCATGTGTCAGTAATATTTGAACATTTGAAGTATTGAAAGGTCAGTTAGAATGTGACATGTGTCACTCATCTGATTGGGCCACGTGTCCTCTTCCTGGATTTCACCACGTGGCGACAGATCGTGCAGTCCAGAGACTGGGTACTCCGGAGGGGGAAATATGTGACAGGTTGCATTGGC
Organism: Picea engelmannii; assembly: GCA_009831015.1. Classification (NCBI taxonomy): domain Eukaryota; kingdom Viridiplantae; phylum Streptophyta; class Pinopsida; order Pinales; family Pinaceae; genus Picea; species Picea engelmannii. The sequence continues at coordinate 83,562 of ML802276.1, forward strand.
TCGAGAACTCTCGAAGTCTCGAAGGCCAGAGTACATATCGACCGTTGATTCCAGAAGACACATGTCGAAGGATCGTCAAATTTGGGTGAAAGCACTCCGGGAGAAAGTGTAGGAGGAAAGTTTGAAACTTCCAAAGCCTGAAGAGCCGAAGTGATTCACAGCCAATGATCTATGGGAGGAAACCCATCGGCAGATCATGAAATTTGGGTAAAAGATTTTTGGGAGGAGGCAAGCGAGAAACGTTGAGACTCCCTAAGCGTGGATTCTTGAAGTGGATCTCTATCGTTGATCGTGAAAGAGGACGAGGATCGTTGATCCGGTCCTCGTTGAAAGTTTCGAAGTCTCGAAGCTCTGGAAAAGTGATTTTTCTAGCTAAGCATAGGGTCATGGTTATGGTCATATCAAGATTGAGAGCTGAGGGAAGGAGGGCTAAGGGTCGAATTGGTTGTCTTCAAGACAGAAAAGTGATAAGGAAGGATTTAGCCATGGTTTCTAGTTGTGGTCACCTGGGAAGGTGGTTTGAAGGAAGTGCCTGCGCAGGATGAGTTTTGTGTCAGCCAAGGATAACAGGGAACTGTTATTTTTGGAGAATGGGGATATGATCTCCATGAACACACACACAAAAAAAAGATACCTATAGAATGGTTTGGCAATTTTTTTTATCATATGCATAATTCTAACAAAATGGTCACTTGCACATTTTGCAGAATTAAGGGGTCTAAACACATCAACTTAGGATGTGTATTGAGGAAATGGAAGAAGGCAAGGAAGCCTCCAGTCATGATAAGGAGGCCGAAGGCCAGGATACCATAGTTGGTAATGCAGAGACAGAGTCCAATGGGCGCAAGGGAAAAGGAGAGTTGGAAGCATTAATAGAAATGGTAAGAAGCCTGAAGATGGAAGTGCAGAGCTACAAAGCAGACAATGAGAGACTGATGAGAGAGAAAATTCAGATAATTGCTCAAGTGTTGTAGAGATTAAATTAGTTGAAGAGGCAAACAAAGAAGGGATTAAACTCAATACAAGAGGAACAAGGAAGGTGCCATGAAAGAAGGAATGATCATGGGAGAGTTGATTATTTCTGAAGTACTAGCAAAGCTCATGGACACCACTCACCTCCTTACTCAGAAATAATGTTTTATGTATCAGAAGATGTCATAAGTAGTCCATAGGTGTCTCCTATCAGACACCAAAGAAGGAAACAAGAGGTATATAGTTTGCAAGGAGAGGTGAGGAATCTCAAGACACCTTCCTTCGACAATGAAATAGAAAGGGAAGATGATGCTGAAGCATGGTTGCTTGGAATCCAGAGATATTTTCAGTTGCATAACTATTCGTCCAACCTGGAAGCTAAGATTGCCACCTACCATTTACATGAGAAAGATGCAATGTGGTGGGACCAACTGAAGCAAGTGGAACATGTTAATGAAAGTGGGATCACTTGGAAGCAGTTCAAGAAGTACTTCGAGAAGGAGTACCACTCAGAGCATTTCTATGACAAGAAAATGCAGGATTTCTTTGAACTCAAGTTGGGAAACATGACTATGGCAGAGTACGAGAAGAAGTTCTTGGGATTGTTAAAGTATGTCAGGTTCATTAGTGATGAGAAAGTAAAATTACAAAGATTTTTAAGTGGAATGTCATCCTTTTATAAGGAAAAGATCAAGTATGATGAACCAAAGACCTTGACTGAGGTCATTAGGAAGGATAAATGCCTATATGAGCAAGGCCAGGGAAGAGAATCCCTGCAGAAATCTTCAAAGTACAAGAAGAATGTGAAGTCCGATCAGAGGAGGAAAGGATTCAAACCACCCTTCAATAGGAATGAGCCTAGTAGAAATCATCAAGATCAGTATGCTAAGGGAGATTTCAAGAAGGAAGGTTCCTTGGGGAAAAAGGGGAAGACCACCAATCCAATGTTTGGGATGCAAGGAACATCACCTGTACAAGGATTTTCCCACACATAAAATACAGAGTGAAGACTGCACACAACATCCAAGAGGCTACAACAGTCGAAGATATGGGAATAATATATGCAACTTTAGATGATTGAAAAATAGAGTACCAGTCCAATATGATCGAGGTGGAAGGTAAGATCATAAATCAACTTGTTTCTATTTTGATTGATTTAGGAGAAATTCATTGCTACATTGATCCTAAGATAGTGGATATATTGCATTCAGAGAAAAGTAAACTTGGAAAAGCAAGCTTGGTTTAGTTAGCCACTGGAACCAAAAGAAGAATCTATGATATGGTCAGAAGTTGTTCCATAAGTCTTAATGACATGAATACTAGTTTTGATCTAAATATCATATCATTGGGGCCTTACAATATTCTGATTGGAATTGATTGGTTGGACAAGAATCATGTTTTCCTAGATTTTCATAACAAGACATTTAGATGTCTTGATGGATATGGAAAACAGAGGGCTGTGAAAGGAGTTTCAAGACCCATCTTTATAAGGGATATTTAAGCCTTACAACTAAAAATATGTTTTAGTAAAGGATGTCAATTGTATGCAGCTCATGTGGAAGAGCCGGATAATACGAAGGGGCCAAGCCTCGAATATTTCTTGGTACTATAGGAATTTGAAGATGTATTCCAAGAAATACTTGGATTTCCGCCAAGAAGGGAGATAGATTTATCAATTGATTTAGTGCCAGGAGCTTCCCCAGTGTCAAAAACACCTTACAGAATGAGCACACCAGATTTAAAAGAATTACAAATGCAGTTGGAGGAATTGTCGAAGAAAGTGTACATACGTCCAAGTGTTTCACCTTGGGGAGCACCAATACTTTTTGTCAAAAAGAAGGATGGAACCTTGAGGCTGTGTATTGACTTTCGATAGCTGAAAAAGTACACTATAAAGAACAAGTATCCTCTACCCTGAATTGGTGACCTCTTTGACCAGCTAAGAGGAGAAAGGATATTTTCAAAAATTTACCTGAGGGAAGGATACCATCAGGTAAGAATCAAGGAAGAAGACATTCATAAGACAACCTTTAGGACTAGGTATGGGCATTATGAATTTGTAGTGGTTCCATTTGGACTGACCAATGCACCAGTTGTCTTCATGTGCTTAATGAATGGCATATTCAGGAATTATTTGGATAAGTTTGTCATATTATTCCTGGATGACATACTTATCTATTCTAAGTCTGAAGAGGAGCATGAAAATCACTTAAGACTGGTATTGAAAGTATTGAGAGAACATCAGTTGTATGCTAAGTTGAGTAAGTGTTCTTTCTATCAAAAGCAAATCCATTACTTGGGACACATTATTTTAGAGAAGGGCATAAAAGTAGATCCAGAAAAGATCGAAGTGATTAGAGGATGGCCAACACCCAGAAATATGTCAGACGTCAGATCTTTTATGGGATTAGCTGGCTACTACAGAAGGTTCATAGTAGGGTTCTCTAAGATTTCTCATCCCACCACTTCTTTGCAAAAGAAGGGAACTAAATTTGAATGGACACTCAAGTGTGAAAATAATTTTAATCTGTTGAAGGAATTACTTACTAATGCACATGTATTAAATATTTCTAACCCAAATGAAAGTTTTGTGGTATGTACAGACACATGTAAGGAAGGACTTGGAGGATTCCTCATGCAAAATGGACATGTCATTGGATATGAGTCCAGAAAGCTTAAGGAACATGAGAGGAACTATGCCACCCACGACTTGGAACGTGTTTCCATTGTTCACGCCTTGAGGATGTGGAGGCATTATCTCATGGGGAAGAAATCCAAATTGAGGACATACCACATTGGCTTGAAGTTTATTTTTGAACAACCGACCTTGAATTCTAGGCAAACAAGATGGATGGAATTTTTAAGTGAATATGACTTTGATATCAAGCATATAAAGGGAAAGGAGAACAAATTTGTCGATGCACATAGTAGAAGACTGTATATCATGCATGCTACTACTGTCAGTATGCATCAGTCGGACTTGAAGAGCAGAAATTTAGATGGTCTTGTTACAGACCAGCATTACCTACAGGTAAAGGAAAACTTACAGCAAGGAGATGTACAACAGAAAATAAAGGAGTATGAGATAAAGGAAGATGGATTAGTCATGCATAAAAACAGAATCTATGTTCCTAGTTCTGGAGAACTGAGGAATTTGGTACTGAAGGAAATGCATGATGTTCCTTATGTTGGACATCCCGGTTACCAGAAAACAATTACAGCAGTAAGAAGCTAGTTCTTTTGGCCGGGAATGAAGAAGGATGTTTCTTATTACATCACTCAATGTATGGAATGTCATAAGGTGAAGGCTGAGCATAGGCACCCAGCAGGTTTGTTGTAGCCATTGCTAATCCCAGAGAATAAATGGGAAGTGATTACCATGGATTTCATCACGGGATTACCCAGAACAAATAAGCAACATGATTCAATCCTGGTGGTGGTTGAAAAATTAACAAAGGCTTCTCATTTTGTGTCTGTGAAGACTATGCATACAACAACTAATATTGCAGAAATTTTCATGAAGGAAATTGCTAGGTTGCATGGGATACCTAGGAAAATTGTCTCAAACATAGATACAAAATTTACCTCCAACTTTTGGAGGGGATTGTTTAAAGGATTTGGCACAAATCTAAAATTTGGCACAACATATCATCCCCAGATAGATGGGAAAATAGAGAGGGTCAATCCAATAGTTGAATACATGCTGAGAATGTATGTGATGGATAAGCCATCTAAGTGAGAAGATTACTTACACTTGGTTGATTTTACATATAATAATGGGTATCAAGCTTCATTGAGAATGAGCTCATTTGAAGCCTTGTATGGTAGGAAATGCGATACTCCATTAAGTTGGGACAACCCAGCAGATAGAGTGGTATTTGGGCTAGAGTTTCTCAAGGACATGGAAGACTAGGTGGTCAAGATCAAGAAGAATTTAAAGACAGCTTGGGATAGACAAAAAGTTTATGCAGACAAAAACATGACAACTAAAGAATTTAAAGTGGGGGAGCATGTACTTTCGAAAGTGAATCCCAAGAAAATCTCTTTAATTGGGTAGTTATACAAAGATGGAAACCAGATTCTGTGGTCCATTTGAAATATTGGACAGAATATGGTCAGTTGCATACATGTTTTCTTTACCTGCTTCCATGAATGTGCATAATGTATTTCATGTCTCTTTACTAAAGAAATATGTACCTGATCCTAACCATGTTATTGATTGGCATCTAATTCAGGTAGAGACAGAGGGATATTTCCAGGTTCAGCCAGTGCGGGTATTGGAAAGAAAAGTCAAAATGCTCCAGAATCGAGCTATAGAGCCAGTAAAAGTTCAATGGACCTGCTACAGTCTTGAAGATGCTACCTGGAAGAATGAAGATGCCATGTGGATAGAGTACCCACAATGTTTTGAATAAATTTGAGATTTTGATCTCTATTTTGTATATGCACTGAGGACAGTGCCAAAATAAGGGGGAGAGGATGTAACACCCCAGGTTTTGAACCCCCATCTTAAATAATGTATTGTTATAATGTTGAGAGGCCAGTATGCCCAAGACATGTAATGTTTTTATCATTATTAATAATAAATACATGGTTGGCTACTAGACGGACAAGGACTAGAGTTATAGGGGGATATGATTCCACAAGAGAGGGGCCTTGATGGGCTAAGTGTTTATTTCCTATGTTAATTACCCTTTCTTCCTAAGGGAGGGGATCGGTTACGAGAGCTTCTTGGGAAGTCTAGGAGGTTCTTGATTTCCCCACGTAGTTACTTAGACCCGTATCTGGTCTGATGGGGGGAGGTTCGACTGATGGCTTGTTCGTTGATTTCCTGTATGATTCACTCATTTTCCTCATGAAATCCCATGCACGCCCTCCCATGCACCCACTGACCCATTCATTGATCCATCCTCATCTGCATCTTGGATCAGGAAAGGGATTCAAACTATTGAAGATTATCCATCAGATAGTTGGTTGTAGTGGTCACTGGTGTGATCCATCCATGACTTGAGGCCACATGTATGAGATGTGTTGGATTATGTCCAGTGTTTCTCACAGCTGTGGGTCTTGAGAGTTCCATCATTGAGATTATGGACCAGTTGCACTGGATCCCGAATAAGGAGAAGGACTGCCTGAGGGATTGCGTGGAAAAGAAGGGTGGAGGTTTGTTCTCTCGGGTGGTGCAATATGGGTAGAAGTGAGCTGGGTACTTGGATTGTTGTGAGAGCTAGGAATCCTGTGAGAGCTTGGGTGTTGACTGGTTTGGGAAGCCAAGTAACACAATGGAACCTTCCCTATGGATTCATAGCCATGGCTCAGGGGTGACGTTGTTGTTGAGTTTTGGAACAATAGTGTCTACAGTTGGGTGGAACGTCCTTGGTCTGCTACCAGTTGGTGTCATCTTTCATAAAGATAAGTGCTCTATATTATGGTATCATTTTTATGTATATGAATGTATTTTTCTACTATGTATATTTAATTAACGTTTAATTGAATATTTAGATTATGCATTCTTGTTGGATAATGTTGTGCATGTCATTAAATCCTTTTATTTTATGCATCCTTAAACTTTAAATAAGGTATAGCTAAGAGAAAGAATTCCAAGGGTGGGATTGAAGGTAGCATGCCTCGTCTCATGAGTGGTTGGGTATGTTGCAAAAGTATTTTTATAGGCACAGGGACATTATATTTGTCTATCAGTCATTATAGGATATGATAGTTAAAAAAGGGAAAAGACTGCAGCCAAGAAGGAATTGAAGAAGAATAACAAAATAGAAATGGATTTCATCTAGGAAGGACTACCTAATCCGGTAAGATAAAAGGTTGGTAAATGTTCATCAGCCAAAGAACTTTGGGATAAGTTACATGACATATATTATTCATCCATCGTAGATTCAGAAAATGCCAAAGAAGATGCAGGTATAGATCAAGAAGAAATATGTTCACCATGTCAAACAGACTCAAAATATGAAGAGTACATAATCAACAAAGGTATGTTGTTTTTATTTAATTGTGAAAAATGTGGACATCTTCAAATAGAATTTCATGAAGGAAATGAGATAGAAAAACTAATTGAAAAAGAAGACAATTATGAAGAAGAATTGATTATGCTTTAGATGAACTAAGAAACAAAAGAGAAGAAAACAAGTCACTCAAGAAAGAATTAATGAAACAAAAGGAAAGTGGTCACATTTTTTAATAATCCCAATAGGTCATCAAGAAATTAAGAACTCATCTAGAAGAAGCCATAAATATCGAAGAAAATCTTAAAGATCAAAAACAATATTTGGAAGTCAACATAGTAGCACAAAAGGAAGAACTAGAAATGAGAGAGAAGATATTGACAGATCATCTCAAGGAAAGAATTAACGATCTAAACCAGCTTGAGTTAGAGTTTGGTCAAGAAGAGAAAGGACTTCAAGAAGAAATAATCACATTAAAAATTCATCTTGAAGAAGAGAAAAGAACAAAAGAATTCATGAAGTCTCGGATAATGAAGAAAGAAGAAGAGGCTAAGAAGCTTGAAGAAGAAGTTGGCACATTGAGGAGTAAAATCGCCAATCTCAACAAGAATGTTGAATAGACAAAAACATCCACTTCAGTTATAGAGAATGAAGAGAAGCACTCTAGGTTGCTAGAAAACAAGAATGAAAAAAATAGAAAGAGTTATGCAGAAGTACTCAAAGGAAGGAATCATGGTCAACTAGAATCTAAGAAAACTATTGAAGATACATCTTCAAGAAAATCATCCATGTTCAAGCCACAAACAAGATTCAATCATGATCATGATCAGTCAAGCAAGAAATTCAGAAGGACTACACCACAAATAATATCATTCACTCGCAGGTATGCAAATTTCTTTTATGGTCATTGTTTTTATTGTACTAATTTTGGGCATAAGGTTGTAGATTGTAGGAATTATAAAAGAAATGTTCAAGCAAGAAGTGCCTATGTGACCCCACGTAACATTGAATGCTACAAATGTCATAATTGTGGACACATAGCTAGTGATTGTAGAAGCATGAACGATACTTCCATGAAAGAGAACAATGATATCATATATAAGAAAGTATGGATAAGAAAACATGAAGAATAGGTGAACAAAGACCGATTACAAAAGATCGCAAGATTGGAAATAAAAAGAGATGAATAAAATTATACAAAGAAAAAGAAAGACGTCAGATACAGAAAGGTTTGGAAAATAAATAAAAGAAAAGAAGGACATGTAAATAAGGAACATGTTCAAGAGATTGTACTTCCAACAATTGTATTGAAAGATGAATCCACAGACAGAAAGAAAGAAGTGAGAGCTCAGAGAGATGATGAATCTACCAATGAAGATGACAATGAATACACATCATAGCATGAATTGTTCTGATCCATTTGGCTTAGAGACTCCCAGGTAATATGAATATTAGACAGGGGGAGTCTATGCGATAGTTGTGATAGACCAAAGAGCCATCCTTCGAGCAACTTACAGAGTTTGAGTAGAGATATCCATAGTATTCAGTTAATAAAAGTACAATTTGATATATTAATCAGTTACAATAGTGAAGACTGCATGATAATATAGTGATAAATGGGTTAGCGTTATGAACAATTGTGTACTAGAGTCTTGGACAGTATGGACAAAGATGGATTCATAAGAACACTTAGCAGGTTTGGACAGATATATGATAGTGTAAGAGAGAATGGATTCATAGATTGGTTCAGAGAGTGGTTTAGGGACAAAGGAACATTATCATAATGGATGATAGTTACACAGGAAATGGATTGAACAATGCTAATGGATTCCAAATTGATAGATATTTTTTGGACACATACAGTGCATACAACAATTCACATTCAAAACAAAGTAATGCTCATAAACAACAATGAAAAAACTCCCTACGAGCTATGGAAAGGAAGACCAACAAATGTGAATCACTTCAGAGTATTTGGAAGCAAATGCTACATCGAAAGAGAAGATGGAAGGATGGGAAAGTTTGACTCTCGTGTGGAAAAATGAGTATTTTTTGGTTAATCGAGTACAAGTAAAGCATACAAGTGTTACAATCTGAGGTTGAACAAATTTGTGGAAAGAAGCAATGTAACAATTAATGAAACAAGTGGATGAGAATTAAAGGAAAAAAGAAAATGAATCAATGGAACAACTTTACAAAGATGAAGACAGAAGTAGAAGAGCAAGTTCATCAAGTGCCTCCAAAGACACCTAGCAAATGATTACAGAAGAATCATCCTTCAGATCAGATTATCAGAAACAAGCATGTAGGAGTTGAGACTAGAAGAAGAATCTATTCACCAGAACAAATGCACCTAGCACTCTTATCTACGATTGAACCAAACAATTTTGAAGAGGCCAGCAAGGATGAATTATGGAATAAGGCCATGGATGAAGAATTAGATCAAATAGAGAAGAATGACACTTGGGAATTGGTTCAAAGAACAAATAATAAGAATTTGATTGGCACAAAGTGGGTTTTCATAAATAAATTGAATGAAGATGGACATGTTACAAGGAACAAAGATAGATTGGTATGTAAAGGATACACACAGATTGAAGGAATCGACTTTGAAGAGACATTTTCCCCAGTTTCTAGAATCAAAGCAATCTGATTGCTCTTAGCTTATGCATTCTCCAAGAATATTAAAGTGTATCAAATGGACGTGAAATCATCTTTTCTGAATGGGGAACTTGAAGAAGAAATCTACATTGAACAACCAGAAGGATTTCATGTTATAGAAATATTTGCCTCACCCTATGCAATCTTGCACAAAAGGCCTTTTTCCATTTCCCCATGGAGACTTATCATCCCTATTTGTAAATTTCAGAGCCAAAAATGCATATTTTTCTACATGTACGCATCTTGCCTACTATACAACATGTGTATATGCAGGTTGCACCACTACATCCCGCATACATCGAGATTTGTGTTAAAAAATGAAAATTAGTGTTGGGTTTCCATGTCACGACAGGAGATCTATGATCCTTGGACTTCCATATACTGGAAATGTTCCAAATCGTCCCTTCAGTTCCATTTGAAGGCTATAAATGGTCCAATTCTGAGCTATGGAAAAGAGGAGAAAGAATTCAACTTTGAGGGAAAAATTACTCTGAAGAAATTATTTACTTCATATTGAGTCTGCATCTCTTTGTCCTTTAAGTCTAAACACAGTGTTCATCCCCCGAGCTCTTCCCTTATTGATTGAGAATCTTATTGTCTCTCTTCTATGAGCTTGCCTTTGGTGGAGTATTGAAGTGGTGGAGGCCCAGTTGGAAGGAACTTAGTTTCTCGATTCCAAACCGTGTCGACACGGAAGTCTGTAATATTTTCACTTATGCTGATCATTTATTAATAGAAATACTCTTTTCCCATCCAATTGATATCTTGAAAATATTTGAGTTATTATCCATGGGAATATTTGTTATGTATATTAATGGATTATGTTATCTAATGTGTTAACCTTTTATATTATCACCATATTCTTTCTTTGCTTGGTTATTGAGAACTAGTTGTAGGTATATAGCTTTGGGTCAAAGTGCTCAATGGTGAACTTCATCGAACATTTGCATGAGGTAGGAATTTTTCTTATCTCACTTGCATATTGGTTTATATAGCATGTTTTGGGATAGAGTTGATTTCTACAGTCATTTCTGTTTGTTGTGGTTGACCCTAGCCATAAAGAGTTTTTCCCTCGTAACAAAATTGGTGACCATATTGGTGATTGACCTTATTTCTTAGGGTTTGGACTACTTTTCTCCTTAGATTTCTCCCATTCCTTTTTGTTTCTTATCATACCATTGCTTTACAACCTCTATTCACTTTGGGTCTGAGTTTTCATCCTTCTCCGTTGCCTAGCCTTGTTTTTTGAAACATATACACGGTTTTTGGCTTGACAGTCGCATACATACGTGGGTTGTCGCTCTGCAAGCTGTGTACATACGTTTTGTTTCCTTCAACAATCATGCACATCAACCTTCTTTTCTTTTTTTCTGGATCTGGTGGTTGTTGGGTGGGATTTGATGTTTTATGAGTCTTCTTGGGTCTCTTTAGTGAATGTTAAGTGCTTGTGGGATGACAGGAAACCTGTCTGGAGTTGAATTTTTGGGTGGAGTCTTTCTCATCACCTTTTCATTTTGATTTTCCTTGTACATTAGGCTGAGCGTTATACTCCTTGGTATTCTTTTTGAGTTATATATTTCTATAAAAAGTAGATTTTATATATCAAGTTGCTTTTCAGTCCATGCATTTTCATTTTTATTATATTGAAAATACAAAAAATATTACGCATTTGTCATTGCTTGGCATTTTGGTCTTTTGAGTCCTTGTCATTATCTTAGTGCATGTAATTAAAGATTTCATTTTTACTTTAGAATTGCATATTTAAAATAGAAAATTGCATTTGTTATTAGAAGCATATCATTCGTTGAAAATTGAAGTTAGGAGTTTGCATTATATTCATATTTACTTTTCTTGTTGAGTCATAACATCATGAGTTTCACTACCATACCTTTTTGAGTAATCACGGCCACTAAAATAAACTCTATAATTGAAAATTGATTATTCATGATTTTATTTTCTAGGGTGCACAAACTAACTTAGGATTTAGTGCCTTGGAATAGGATTTTGTGAGTAAACTTCTCCAAGGAAATTAAATCAGCATATGTGTCTCACAAAGGGAGTGTAGAAATCCATTGTATAGTTGGTAATATCAGGAGGCTACGCTCACATCAGAGTTAACCACGAAGTCATGAAAGGTTGGTTGAAGGGATATCCCCCCGATACCTTCTTAGCGTCAGATATATTTCTAGGGATCTATTCGTATCTGGGGATCTTGCTAGTGCCTTTACCTCCATGAGAGGTGGTACTTTCAAGGTTTCGGGCTTTTCTACCCTGCCCATACGGTGGACCTAACTTACGACTGCTCACTTGTGCATCGGTTATACATTGGTTGCTTAGTTGCTTGAATTAAGTGCCACATACGTTACTTGCAGGGGTTATTCTGAAGGTACCCAGGGTCAGATAAGGGTCGGATAACACACACCACACAACCTTTATGGAGGATTACCTCTCTGGGGGATCTGACTGATTGGTTGTTAATCCCACGAGGACCCTTATAACTGATTATGTTACCTCCGATATTTAGTAGGGAGTCTCAAGCCCCTCTTGGGAAAGACATACCTTCTTTAGGGAGGGAGGCTACTTTCAACAACTTTACCCCGTTTGTGTGCATATTGGTCATTTGACTTTTGGTGTGCTCTTTGATTACTAGTTGGCCTTAAGATTTATTTTTTGTCTTTATAATCCTAAGTCATCATGGAGTTGGAACAGCGTCCCCACCAGTCCCATCGCTTGTTACAGTTACCACCGAATTTCGAGTCTTTGCCTTGTAAAATGCGTAGAGTTCTTAGACGTGGTACACACATATCCATCGTTCAGACTTGTGATTCTACAAGGATGAGTACTTAACCTAGTCTTCAGATCACTAGTATTTCTTCGACTCCTACACCCACTATAGTTAATGGCACCCCTTCAAATCCTACAACCACAATGGTTGTAGCATCAAAGGCACCTATCATTACTATGGCTCGGCCTATAGTGAATTCTCAATCTCTTGCCTCGGACCTTTTTGGGTCTCTTGGTCACTCACTGGGCTACAATGTTCATTCCATCCCTATGGCCTCTAGTATTTTTTCCTATGGTATGTTGAACTTTACTACACAATTTTCAAACACCATCCCAGCTCCTGGCCCTAATGCTAGCATTGGGCTTGGGGGCACTACACCTCCTTATACTCCATTTTCATTTGGTGAGTCTCAAATCCCTCAAATGATTCCTAATATGGGAGGCATTCCTACTTTTAACTTTGGGTCTAATCCTCTGATTACCAAGACATCTCCTACGCCCTGTCCATAGGATCGTTCAATTTCTCCTTGACACTGAGCCGAAGCGGCTCTTTAGATTCCCAAGTGGAATCCCTGTCAAATGCCCGATCCACAGGTCCTTTCACTCACCCTGTCACGGCCTCTGCACTTAATCGTGGTTATCCCTGACTCAGCATCGGGGTTCGGGGTTTCGGACTTTCCGCTGTCGAGAGTTTCTTACCTCTCCAATCCCCGATTACCGATGAGCTCCTTACTCGGCCTTAGCCCATCTGGCTAGGCTCTCTAGTCCACATGACTAGTCCCCGTGACTACAGTCGAAACTCTCATCAGGGTTTTCCCTATCGCAATATCAAAGGGTGTGGACTCCTTGTCCCCAAGATTCCCGATTTCCCAATGGGATCGAAATGTCAACATGCTGGCAGTTGACCCCTATTGTGGCTCTGTCCTCCTCTGTTGTTGTTCTGACAGTTGTTCCCCACTGATCGGGGTTTCACGGATCGCGATTTCAAAATGCACAAACCCCTTGTCACCGAGATCCCCGATGTCCCGGTTCTCCGATGGACTCGCAACCTTTGACCTACCACCTGTCCTCCTCGCTAGGATCCTCTGTGGCCCACCTCCATCACGATCGAGAAATCGCGTATCGCGATTTCACGATTCCAACTATCAATGTTCACGGGACTCGTGAAACTCCGATTCCCGATCCTCCGATGAGTGGCCTCCTGTCGAACTTTCCTTGGTGGCGCTCGATCACTGTCACGCGTCCTCTCCAAGTGGAGGGTCCCAATTATGTCAGGATTTCGAGACTTTCAATGTCCCAGTTCTCACGACCTTGAGAACTCTGATTTCCCGATGGTTGATATCCCGAAGATAACTCCTCGTGTCGGGACTTCTCTCCTCCTGTTCACAGGGGTAACTCCCGCGCAACTCCTGCAGATCCAACGGTTGTCGGGGATTCTGAGCAAGATCTAATGGCTCAGATCAAATCTCCCGTGCGCTTCTCCTATGCGCCTCCTGGACGTAGAATTCCAACGGTCCAGAATCTGTCAATCTTTCTCAAGGCTATTGTTGCTCCTTCCTGAGATCCTTCGCGCCTTCTTCCTAGACTTGGAAGAAATTCGATTTCTCCAAGGCCTCAACCTTCGTCTCGTTCTCCTCTGCGAGCTCCTTGACTTTTGAGCTTCACCGTGCATGTATAAATGTTGCCCTTCCTGAGATTTCTTCTCCTTCCGAACCCTCGAAGGATTCTTTGACTCCTGCGCCTCTGCAGAGTCTTTACGCGCCAAAGTGCTATCTCTTCTGAGCTTTCACAAACACTCAAACCCCTTGAGGGATTTTGTCTTCTTCTCCTACAAATGGAGAAATTAAAATTCCTTCCTGGCAATCTTCCTTCTCTACAGAACGTTCAGCAGTTCTGTATTCTTTTTCCTGTGAACTCTTTGCACCTGCTCGATGCCCACCTGGCAGAGCTTTCAAAATCCTCAGCGATTCTAGTTCCTTCTCCCTTCTATCTGAACTCACAGCAGAGTTCTTACACAATTGCACCGCAGCGAATACGCTCAATTCCCACCTGGCAGAGCTTCTACAAAATCCTCAATGATTTTGTCTTCTGTCTGAACCCTCAGCAGAGTTCTTCTCTCAGCACCCTATTCCTATGCTCAATGCCCACTTGGCAGAGCTCTACAGAATTCACAGTAGAATTATGTCTGCAACTATGTCTTCTCCCACATAGCCTTGCCTCCAAGGTATTCAGTAACCTTGAGGTCTTCTTCCTCTGAGCTGTTGACTTCAGTTCATGTGCCTTAGCATGTCTTTGTCTGACTCCGCAGAGTTCAGAAGTGCATCCTCTGTGCACAACTATCAGAACCCTCAGCATTCTATCACACCCTCTTGGTGTGAAGCCTCAAAGACCTTCAACCCTGAAATCAAAACAACCCTGCAAATGCATAACAAACATACATTCACAGCATATAAAAGAACACATACAAACATCCATATAACACAGAATATCATGTAGGAAAAACTGTTGTTTATATTAAAAATGGCAAATTGCCTGTATCTTTACAATGGTGTTCCTGAGCTCTCTCTGGCTCTACAACTCTGCTCATCTCTCTCCCAAAATGAGATCTCAAAATCTCTTTTACCTGAGGGGCTCATCGAGCGCTTCCCTCCAGGTCTACCTACCCTATTCAATTACATTCAATGGGTTGTCTAGTCCAGTACCTGGATCTATATCTCATCCGATCTACAATAAATATCGATCTACCTAACGCCTACATAAAAGCACGGCTTCCACGGCTCACCAGCCTAAGAATTTAAATTACATTCATTTCAAATTTAAATGAGGACTGCGCCTCTCTTTAATGCGCGATTTGAATTCGTCGCATGGCTGGCTAGCTGGCTGACTGATGTGGAAAGATGCTCCTGCATCAAACTCCTTAGCTGCAAAATCATGAGCTCCTGCTCATGCGCTTCCCCTCTAAGCGGTTGGAAATCCTCTTGGATCCCAAACAAATATCTGGATCTTACCATCTGCTCCATTCTGTTGTTTTTGCTGCTGCTTCTGTGTTGTTGTTGCTTCCCCTTTTCTGCTCATCCTTTCCCTGCTGGCAGTGTCTGCTGAATTCAACATCAGCTCCATGATCCCCTCGATCACTTCGTCCAGCTGCTCCAGTGGCTGGTCATGCTCATGCAGTCTCCTCAGCTGCAAAAAATTTCTGCGATTGGGCAGATCGCTATGATCTCCCATGCCATCTTCTTCATCCGTTTCCAACTTCACCCGTTGGATGTGTGCGCCCTGCACTTTTACCCTCTCTTCCAGGGCTTCTATCTGTTCCCACAGATCAGCAAAGCAAATGTTTTCTGCCTCCTCCTCTTCTGCTCCTACTACAAACTCCCACGTTGCAGTCTCTTCAGCTTCAACGCTGAATGCGTTGAGCCATTCCTCAGAATGCCCACTCTCTTTTCCTTCTTCTCCTGCTCCTGCTTGGGCAGCTTCCAAAGTCTGCTTTAATTCATCTTCTTCCCTGACAGTCATCGTCAGCTGTGACTGTTCTTCTGTTGCACCATCTGCAACACAAATTTCTGCCTCCTCCTGGGCACATGGTAGGAATACTCTAATTCGCCCAGTCATCAGAAGATCATCCCGATCTTCCTCCTCTTCTGTCAGCTGCACCTGCTGATCCATTTCCATCTTCTCTGTCAGCTCCTCTAGCTGATTCCAACTCACTTCTGAGTTTATGAGACCCACAGATAGTCTCATCTTCTCATCCCTGCCCATTTGGCAATATGGGATGTCCCTGCTGCTCTCCTAGCAGACTATGAGATCAACCGATCCCATCTTCATCAGCAACCCCTCCTGAATTGAACTCTCCTCTGAGTCCCTGAGAGTTTCAGACAGTCTCAAATGTTCATCTTTGCCCACCTGGAAGTCCATGGAATCAACTAATTCCATCTCTGTTTCCTTGCCCACCTGGCAAACGGGAAACATTCCACTGCCCTCCTGGCAGTCTTTGATATGCCGCAGCGATCTCTGATCATTGCCCAGCTGGCAATGCAAAATTCCTTCGTTGTCCTCTTGACAGTATTTGAGATCTTTAGCTGATCTCAACCCGTTGCCCACCTGGAAAAATGGAATTTCCTCTCTGCCCTCCTAGCAGTGCTTGAGATCCTCAGCTGATCCCAATTCATCCTCTTCATCATCATCGAGACCTCTCCCAGTCTCTGGTTTGCAGTGATAAATCATCTCTTCCTCTGTGGCCTTGAGGTTTTCAGCATACCTCAACCATCTCTTCAACAGTCTGCGTTGCCCTCTGACCATCAACTCCTTGACTGGCCATTTTGTTGTTGCCTTCTTCATGGGCAATTCACGCATCCGTCTCCTCCTCCTATCCTGCCGCATCCGCAGTTCGAACTTCTCTATGTCTGCCTTTAATTCATAGAGCTCTCTAGTAATTTCTTTATCAAATTTTGCAAGCTTTTCTACCTTGCTTTTCTTCCTCCCAGCATGCATATGGTCTTCAGTAACCATGGTGTTGTCTCTGTCTACTCTCCTGGCAAACCTACTGCTGTCACTCTGCATCCCTGAGTGTTCCGGCTTCATCTTGCAGTCCTGCTCACTGTCTTCTCGACTGCTGCCTACCTACAAACAATCATCACAGAGTCCTCAACACTCTATCTTCTTCCTGCCCCTCTTTCTTGAAATATACAGACAAGAATCTCGCTCTGATACCACTTGATGCAGTGAGTATCAGAGTGCTCTCTTATCTCCTCCTACCTCTCTTGCCTGAAATATATAGACAAGCAATTAGCTCTGATACCACTTGATGCACCAAGACGTCTCCTATGCCCTGTCCACAGGATCGTTCAATTTCTCCTTGACACTGAGCCGAAGCAGCTCTTTATATTCCCAAGTGGAATCCCTGTCAAATGCCCGATCCACAGGTCCTTTCACTCACCCTGTCATGGCCTCTGCAGATGCATACCCTGCAAGGTCTCTCTGCACGCACCTCCCGCTCTCAGGATCATTCAATTCTCCTTCTGCTAAGCCAAAGCGGCTCTTTAGATTCCCAAGTGGAATCCCTGTCAAATTCCCGATCCACAGGTCCTTTCGCTCACCCTGTCATGGCCTCTACACTTAACCGTGGTTATCCCTGACTCAGCATTGAGGTTCGGGGTTTCGGACTTTCCGCTGTCGAGAGTTTCTTACCTCTCCAATCCCTGATTACCGATGAGCTCCTTACTCGGCCTTAGCCCCTCTAGCTAGCTCTCTAGTCCACATGACCAGTCCCCGTGACTGCAGTCGAAACTCTCATCAGGGTTTTCCCTATCGCAATATCAAAGGGTGTGGACTCCTTGTCCCCGGGATTCTTGATTTCCCGATGGGATTGAAATGCCGACGTGCTGATAGATGGCCCCTACTATGGCTCTGTCCTCCTCTGCTACTGTTCTGACAGCTGTTCCCCACTGATCGGGGTTTCACAGATTGCGATTTCAAAATGCACAAACCCCTTATCACCAGGATCCCTAATATGCCGATCCCCGATGCGTCGGTCCTCCGATGGACTCGCAACCTTTGACCTACCACCTGTCCTCCTCGCTAGGCTCCTCTGTGGCCCACCTCCGTCACGATCGGGAAATCGCGTATCGCGATTTTGTGATTCCAACTGTCAATGTTCACGGGACTCGTGAAACTCCGATTCCCGATCCTCCGATGAGTGGCCTCCTATCAAACTTTCCTTGGTGGCGCTCGATCGCTACCACGCGTCCTCTCCAAGTGGACGGTCCTGATTATGTCGGGATTTCGAGAATTTCAATGTCCCGGTTCTCACGACCTTGAGAACTCCGATTTCTCGATGGCTGATATCCCGATGATAACTCCTCATGTCGGGACTTCTCTCCTCCTGTTCACAGGGTTAACTCCTGCACAACTCCTACAGATCCAACGGTTGTTGGGGATTCTGAGCAAGATCTAACAGCTCAGATCAAATCTCCCGTGCGCTTCTCCTATGCGCCTCCTGGATGTAGAATTCAAATGGTCCAGAATCTGTCGGTCTTTCCGACGACTACTGTTGCTCCTTCCTGAGCTCCTTTGCGCCTTCTTCCTAGACTTGGAAGAAATTTGATTTCTCTAAGGCCTCAGCCTTTGTATCGTTCTCCTCTGCGAGATCCTTGACTTTTGAGCTTCACCGTGCGTGTATAAACGCTGCCCTTCCTGAGCTTTCTTCTCCTTCCGAACCCTCGAAGGATTCTTTGACTCCTGCGCCTCTGCAGAGTCTTCACGCACCAAAGTGCTATCTCTTCTGAGCTTTCACAAACACTCAAACCCCTTGAGGGATTTTGTCTTCTTCTCCTACAAATGGAGAAATTAAAATGTCTTCCTGGAAATCTTCCTTCTCTATAGAACGTTCAGCAGTTCTGTATTCTTTTTCCTATGCACTCCTTGCACCTGCTCGATGCCCACCTGGCAGAGCTTTCAGAATCCTCAGCGATTCTGGTTCCTTCTCCCTTCTATCTGAACTCACAGTAGAGTTCTTCCACAATTGCACCACAGTGCATACGCTCAATGCCCACCTGGCAGAGCTTCTACAAAATCCTCAGTGATTCTTTCTTATGTCTGAACCCTTAGCAGAGTTCTTCTCTCAGCACCCTGTGCCTACGCTCAATGCCCACTTGGCAGAGCTCTACAGAATTCACAGCAGAATTATGTCTGCAACTATGTCTTCTCCCACATAGCCTTGCCTCCAAGGTATTCAGTAACCTTGAGCTCTTCTTCCTCTGAGTTGTTGACTTCAGTTCCTGTGCCTCAACACGTCTTTGTCTGACTCCACAGAGTTCAGAAGTGCATCCTCTGTGCACGGCTATCAGAACCCTCAGCGTTCTGTCACACCCTCCTGGTGTGAAGCCTCAAAGACCTTCAAACTTGAAATCAAAACAACCCTGCAAATGCATAACAAACATACATTCACAGCATATAAAAGAACACATATAGACACCCATATAACACAGAATATCATGCAGGAAAAACTGTTGTTTATATTAAAAATGGCAAATTGCCTGTATCTTTACAATGGTGTTCCTGAGCTCTCTCTGGCTCTACAACTCTGCTCATCTCTCTCCCAAAATGAGATCTCAAAATCTCTTTTACCTGAGGGGCTCATTGAGCACTTCCCTCTAGGTCTACCTACCCTATTCAATTACATTCAATGGGCTGTCTAGTCCAGTACCTGGATCTAGATCTCAGCCGATCTACAATAAAGGTCGATCTACCTAATGCCTACATAAAAGCACGGCTTCCATGGCTCACTAGCCTAAGAATTTAAATTACATTCATTTCAAATTTAAATGAGGACTGCGCCTCTCTTTAATGCGCGATTTGAATTCGTCGCGTAGCTGGTTGGCTGGCTGACTGATGTGGAGAGATGCTCCTACATCATCCTCTTACTTCTGGGTGGAACAACCAACCTAGCGGACAAGCTTCTGCTCAAGTTTCATCCTATAACCCTACGTCCTCGGTGTCGATTCTGAACAACGCGTTTGGCATGATGAATCCACCTCTATCCTATGGATTCACACCTAGAGTAGGTTAGTTTCATGCTTTGGGAAACCCCCAGCCCAAATCCAATCCGGTTGGGGGGAACTTTTATAACCCCCATCAGAACATTCCTACTAGAATGATGCCCAACCAACCTTTTATGAATCAACCCAGAGGAGGGTATTACAATCCCGGACAGAGCCATGGTGCTTACCAAAACCCTGGATGAGCTGCAGTTCCTCAAACAAAATATTTCCCGAGAGCTTGGGGCCAGATGTTGCAACCCCGTCTCCGTTTTTTGGCCACACTTAATCTACAAGACTTGTCTAAGTTGATGAACGAACCTGTGAGTCATGATCCTACATGGCCCCCTATCCCTACCAAGCTTCCTTCAGACATTCCTAAATTCAAAGGTAAGAATGACAAGGATCCTAATGATCACGTTACTACCTTTTGCCTATGGTGCTCATTGAATTCCCTTAATGATGATTCTATTCACTTAAGATTATTTCAACGCACCCTCATTGGGGTTTTTGTCAAATGGTATATCAAGCTACCTAGAGAGGCATATGGTACCTTTAGTCAAATGGTGTTGGTCTTCCTTAACCACTTCCAATTTTTGTTTCATTACGATGCTGGCCTAAAACGTCTGTCAACTTTACACCGGGACTCATCCACTCATATCTCGGATCATATCCAGGAGTCGCACAGATGGAAGAGGTTGATTAAGACCTCCATACCCCCGACCTTTATTTTAGAATGGTTTCTTAAGTCTTTTCATCCTCCTATCTCGAAGGATGTTGCTACATCCGAGGTCACCACTGAGGAAGAAGTGATTTACAAAGCCCAACAGTTAGATCTTATATATGCTCAGTCTGGGATGTTATACCACATTCTTCTGGACGCACCGCAATCAACCTATGACCCTATACAAAATATTGGACGTCATGCCGTTGGAATTTTAAGCTCTGCCAATGTAAAATCCACAAACTCGGTGACAATCCATTTGAAAGAGTTGTCTCTAAACCAGTCTGCAGGAGGGGTAGCTTCGTCTGTGTCTTCTAATCCCACTCATTCGACAGATGTACATTCTGTGCAATTGTCGATCGACCCAAATGGTAACCAACAACCAGGAGGGAATAAGGAGAAAGGATGTAATAATCGTAAGGGTGGGGAAAATGGTAATAAACCCAAAGACAATGGTAGTAATGAGAAGATGAATAATAATGTTGGAGAGGGCAAGAGAGAAATACGTAAGGTGAAATTTCCATGTAAGATTTGTACAGACAATCACCTTACTCATTTGTGCCCCAAACTTGCGGAAGTTACGAGGCTATTATCTCTATCGCCCGTCGTACTGAAGAATCCTTTTTCACATAACCAACACATGGCCTCGATCTCCTCGAACTTCGGAAATGCGGCTAGTGGGAGTCAAAACTCGTCATTGCAAGACGATGACCATTTGTGTATCAATATGGTCGATGCGAAAGTTAATGTAGCCACTCGATCTCGAGATTATATATCTTCACATGATATTCCTGGTCTAGAATCTCCTCCTCCTCCTCCAAAGACAACTTTACAGATTGAAAAACTAGATCCACTTCCTCGTATTCTGAAAGGAGTACTCAAGCACTCTACCCACAATCCAAATGCTAGAGCTGCCCAAAACTACTCTATTGTTGAGGACTTGGGTCAAAACCTGATGCAGGAGCATTAGTTCGACTTCATGGTGGACTGGGCACATGTTGTGATCTAGAACAGCATTTTGAGTTTGAATGAACAATAGGTTAAACAAATCTATATTCCATTAATCTAAGTAGATAGCCTTGTTGTCAAAATTAGAGATAGATCTGGAATAGATAGTTATCAAATAGCTCC
>ML802276.1:111374-144563 GCA_009831015.1 Picea engelmannii
TCAAGAATATAAACGATCAAGGGCTGAAAGGAGCCAAGAAACGACGACCCAGATCACAGCGGAGACTGGAGGGTCCAAACTCCAAGGCAATTGTTGATTTCCGTTGAGGCCACGTGTTTGGCAATGTGTGGGAGCGGAAATTGAAGGTTAGTACGAAAGACGAGTCTGTGGTCATTTCCGTTGAGTTCTTTTTGGTCATATTATAAAATCATATGGTGCTTAATATCAGTAGCAAGTTATTTTCCGTTGGGTGCTTATAAAACAAAAGGTGCTAAATATTGTCGAATTCGGAAATAATCCTGCCAAAAAGAACCAAACTGCCAATTTTAGCAACGGACACCAAATTTAGCTTTGTCAGTTTCATTTCACTAACACCAGTTGCATTAAAACCCTTGTGCAATGTCAGTTTTGGAGGTACTCTAGACTTGTCCTTCACAAAGGAATGCCTTACTATCTGTGTTAGGAGCTCTAGAACCCAGTGGCTCAAAATTTATCAAGTTTGACGTCATAGATGTGAAGCCTCTCTTGCCTTACCATGTGGCATTCCAAATCCATGTGGGGTACTCAAAGTATACCATCAAACGTGCGATTGTTGATGAAGGCGCTGCTACGTGTGTGATGTCCCTGATCTGTTGGAAAGCTCTTAGTTCTCCGACTCTTTATAAGTCATCGAACATGTTGACTTCTTTTGACCGTCGTTCCTTCTTCCCTCATGGTATTCTTCCTTCTTTTCCAGTCCAGTCAGGTGGGAAAATGGTAGAGGTGGAGGTTGAGGTAGTTGATGCACCTCTTGATTATAACTTGTTACTAGGATGCAATTGGACCTATGCTATGGTCGTCTTTGTATCATCCGTCTTCTGCACTCTTTTTCTTCCTCATGAAAGGAATATCGTGACGATCGAACAATTATCCTTTGTGTACACTAGTCCCAATGCATCCATTGGACCGTTGATCCCTATGATCGAAAATTCTCAGCCGGCAACTGAGAATGTCGATGTGAGAATGTATTCTTCCCTTATGGGTACTTTCAACTTCACGACACCGATTCACCACGTTTACGCCATGTCCAGTAGGCTCGTTTCAAGAGAGAGGTCCATTCCTTTCCGCACTTCCTATTTTAGTGATTCGTGGACACTACCATCCCTGACTTCGTATTGTGAAGTTCAGTTGCATGTTGGAATGGCCATGCCACTATTGGCAGTGGAGATTGCATATCAAGTTGTTCTTGACTCTTCTACCGATCCCAATCTTGTTACCTCATTGACGGACGAAGAGGATCCCATTCTTAGGCCCGTGTGGGCCACTTCGATGTCTTTTTCACATGATGTCCTCAATGAGACGGACAAATCTATCATAGAAGCCATAAATGGTTCCAACAAACCTTGGGATGATATGCATCACCGCTCTTATTTTCTCCCAGAGCTTGAAATAAACGAACGAGATGGATTCGACCTACTTTGAGTGAGATAGTTGGTCATGTTGTAGTTCAACTAGATATGCACAACATTTATGACGAAGGAAATATGGCGAGTACTTATCCTACCATCACGGTCGATATATCTCATACCCCTGGAAAGATTGAAAACATACATATCGGTGCAGATTGTTCGCTAGAAGAAATCTTGATCTACACCGAACTCTTCAAGGAATTCTAGGATGTGTTTTCTTGGTCATATGAAGAGATGCTAAGAATCGACCCTTGTATTGTCGAGCATGATATTAGAACTTATATGGATGATAAACCTATTCGACAACATATTAGAGTTGTCAATCCCAAGAAGGCCCCTTCTATTAAGGCAGAGGTGGAGAAGCTACTTAATATTGGCTTCATCTACCCGCTTCCCTTCACTGAATGGGTATCCAATCCTATTCCTGTGAATAAGAAGCAAGGAACTATCTGTGTATGTATGGAATTTCATGACCTGACCAAAGTCTGTCCTAAAGACAACTTCCCGACACCTTTCATTGATCAGATTCTCGACGAGTGTGTGGGAAGTGAAGTGTTTTTTTTTATGGACGAATTTTCAGGCTATAACCAAATTCAAATCAAAACTGAGGATCAACACAAGATGGCATTTATTTTTCCTTGGGGTACTTTCGCATACCGGAAAATGCCTTTCAGCGTTAAAAATGTTGGAGCAACCTTCCAATGTGCTATGACCTTCGCTTTTCATGATCTTAAGCATATAGTCGAAGCTTACCTCGATGATATCGCTGCTTACTCTCATAGGATAGTGGATCACTCTATGCACCTTCGGCTTGTTTTTGAAAGATCTCGTTACTATATAATCTGATTGAACCCTCATAAGTGCATATTTTGCGTTAGGTCTGGCCTCCTTTTGGTATTTCTAGTTTCTGAGACTGGGATCATGGTAGATCTGTTAAAGTTTGAGGCAATACTTCGATTGCCTCCCCCGTGCACTATTAGACAACTTCAAGGTTTACATGGGAAAGATAACTTTCTACATCGATTTATAGTAAATTATGCCAATATCACTAAGGGTTTCATGTATCTTTTGAAGAAGGACACCCCTTTTATCTGGGATGAGCGATCCCAAGATTCCTTCAATGCTTTGAAGAAATCCTTGGTATTGGCGCCTCTACTGAAGTCTCTTGACTACAATAGGGATTACTTGATTTATATCGCCGCGTCATAGGAGACAATTGGCATGGTTTTGGTTCAAGAGGATGATGAGCTCCGTGAGAACGTCATCTACTAAATTAATCGAAACTTAGTTGGTCCTGAGCTTAATTATTCTCATGTTGAAAAGATAGCTTTGGATGTCATTCACGCAGTCCAACGTTTGTGTCATTATATATTTCTTTGAAAGACTATTGTGGTTACTGATGTCAATCCATTTCAATAATTCCTTACCAGGCATATCATAGGGGGGAAATATAATAAATGGATTGTCATTTTACAAGAATTTGATCTCGAATTCGCTTCTGCGAAATCCAAGAAATCACTAGCCTTCATGGAGTTAATATCCAACTTTCCACAATTAGATGAGGATGCTATCCATGTAGATTTGTTTTCATACGAAAAAAATTTCCTTGTCTCATCGTCCGACCCCTAGTATGGAGACATTGTTCTCCACCTTCAAACTTTGAATTTCCCTCAGCATCTCTCGCGAGATGACTAACAATGTATACAATACCAAGCTAAGAATTATATTATCATTGGTGACACTTTGTATCGCCGAGGAATAGAAAATATCATGAGTCGTTGTTTAACTCACGGAGAATTTGAGTCAATCCTAAACGATTTCCACAATGGGGCTTGTGGTGGTCATCTATTCGGGCTTGCAACAACCAAAACAAATTTGCGAGTCGGTTATTTCTGGCCTTCTATCTTTAAAGATTGTATTGAATCAGTTAATAAGTGTCACCCCTGCCAGGTGTTCACTCAGAAAATGAAATCGCAACATCGAGATGCCTCTACAGCTATCGAGGCGAAAAAAAGACATGTCAAGGTCCAGTATGATAAGTCTGTCTATCCTCAATTGTGCGTTGAGGGTGAATTGGTTCTCTTGTATGATCAAGACAAAGAATCGTTGGGGGCAGGAAAGTTTAAACCCATGTGGCACGGTCCTTACATCATGCGACATGTCTTAGAAAAATGATCTTATGAGTTAGAAGATTATGAAAGGAATATGTTGGTCGAGCTCAGGAATGGGATCTACTTGAAAAGATATTACGCCTGAGCCCCAAGCTCAAGAGGAACTCTTTGTACACTATTGTGATTTAGTGTATCTATATTTTCCCTTTATTTTTGTCTTCATCTTGCTTATCGAGTTTTCCCTTGGTTGGCAGATGTCAACGGAGTCTTCGATCTACCTAGGATTCACAGATGGAGCCAGTCGTCATACACGGAGCTTGGATTCCACCACTTGGGTGGTTTACTCACCCGAGGGTCTACTGGTGCCTTCAAGTGGCATATGCCTAGGGCCATCCACGAATAATGTGGCCAAATATATCGTCGTTATAGAACTTTTGCGTGATTCTATCTCACATGGTATTCGCTCTTTAGAGGTTTTCCTATATTCCTAGTTAGTAGTATGTTAGTTGAATGGCAGTTACCATGTGCATGATCCTACTTTACTCCAACGATTCCTATGGGTACGTATTTTAGAATGATCATTTGATTTTATTACTTATTATCACATTCCTAGGAGTTCTAATCATGTATCTGATGCTTATGCTAATTTCATTTTAGATTGGCATTTGTCACATAACTAAAGCAAAGAAAACCATATTATCAATGTACACATTGTAAATACAAGTAAAGCCGAAGATCCATGTTTTATATATATTTCAAAAAATATAGTGTTTATAGTACAAAATTGGGGCTAATACCCTCAATACACATATACAACTAGTACTACAATATCCACGGCACCTATGCATGTGGAACCGGATGTGTGTCATCGTAAAAAACTACGGCATTTGCGAGATGCCAAAAGAGTCGTAACCAAGCTCTGGGCACACCAACCACTTGTTGCTACATGGCTTCTAGTAGATCCTCTACCTGAACCATGGGAATCCTATGAGTCAAATGAGACAGGTTTCCCTGCACGTTTTGAAGGACTCTCTCAGCTTCTCCTCCTACTGCCTCATCTCCTCAATTCCTCTGATGATGTCAAGGAAGCCCTTACGGCCATCACGGACCTGCATCTACATTACACAAGTGTCTAGTTAGTAGATAAGCATCATCCAAAAATATTTTTGTTCTACTATATAAAAATACAAAAAATGAAATATTTAAAAACATTTTGACATACCTATGTGCTACACATTATTTTTGTCATCCCTATGACCGTTAATGATGTAAACCTATATGTTTCCTTTAGAGGGGTAAGTGGCCTGAGTTCCTGAAGAGAGAAGGGAGAAGAACTTTTCCTAAGAAAAGAAGTTGCATTTTCCTTTGTAAAAACCCTATAAAAAAGGAAGTTTACAGGCTAAATTATAGCTAGTGTGCGAGAATGTCTGATTCTCGCAGGTTGCATCATAGCTAGGTCGTGAGGAGTTCATAGTCTGCTCTATAGGCAGGGTGCGAGAATGCTTACATGTGGGAAAAACAAGCGTTTTCTCGAATCTTCTAGAAGGAGAAACTTCCATGGTAAGGTGGCATCTGAATGGTTTGGATCTTACTCACTTTCATGATTTAGTGGGATCATCCTAACCTCCTCACCTTGTCCTATTTATCTTATAAAAGGAGAGAAGCTCTCATGGAGAAGGGCTAAGTGGTTTTTGGCTTGGGATTGTTAGCTTGGTTAAAGTGGCTTTGAGATTTTCTTTGTCAAGATAGATTTTGAGTAGCTATTAGATCCATGGTCTCAGAATCCTTGGAGCAAGAAGTGTGTGGGGAACAAAGTACAGTTGGAAGGGACCTTACGACATCAAGGCCATGGTTGTAATCTCTCTTTCACATTTAATATGATATAGTAATATGATTCTTTCCTATAAAGCTTGTTGTGTTTTATTGTATGATTCCTTGATCACATACATAGATTTATATTGAGTTTATGCTATTACTATCACTTTGGTTGGTTGCGTTCTTTTGTAGGATCATCATTGTATGAGCATTGGAACGGAGCTGGGATGGTGATGGTGAGAGGAAGTTGTGTTTAAATGGTATGTCACCTATCCCTCTTTAGTTAGTAAATTCAGTATTTAAAACTTAAGGAAAGCGTCATGTTCTGGTGTGTTTTGTTCTAGATCTAAGTGGATCTAGGGAGATCAGTTAGTGTCTTCACCTACTAATTTATCTAATAACATTATGTCCCCGAAGGCGGTCCCTAGTGGGAGTGGCATGTTTGGATCCCCTCTAAAGTCGATCCCTACATAGGGATAGTCATCTAGAGAAATGACTTATCGCTACCACCAGTAGAAGAAATCCTCATTGTAGGGTGTGGGAACCCTACCTCCCCCCTGCCATCTCATTACCTCGGTCCACCGTACGATGGCTAGATCGTGAAGTCCTCTCAAAAGAATCTCAACTCTAGGTCCCAAACCTGGAACCCGCTTGACGAAAAAAATGCATAAGATAGAGGCAAACCCAAAGTTCCTCTTGCTACCCTGTTTTCACTCTTGATGCAGACCCCCTATCCCTCCTAAGGGTTGTGCAACCTCCCGGTCAGGATCTCCGATTCTGGAGCCGAAATGGCTCTCCTGGTTCCAAGATGGCACCTTTAACACCAAATCTACAGACCCTTGTCTGTGTTTTTCCCATGCAAACCAGCACTAGGCATAAGCCCCAAAATCCACATGACAGCAGGCACAGACACAGGCTTAGCCAAAAGGCGCATCACGTTTCGGTGTTTTGGGGTTTCCAATGCAATAGTCCCCCAGCGCAGACTCCTTTGAGTCCTGAAACCCAATGGGCTAATCGGAGGTTGGCTCCTCCCTTTCCTCTTACCACATGACCATACACTCATGACCACAACCTCCGCCACAAGGCGCACCCAGCTCCTCCAAGTCCCTAACGCCGAAAGCATGGTGGTGCGAGATCTACAGCTTAGATCAACCCCTAGCCGACGGCTATGATATTTTCGACAATTCTCTTTTCACGACTTCACGCTTCATGGAGCTGTCTGCTCATCCTCTCGGTCGTCGAAATGCCAGAACACTCCCTCATTACAGATCAATGGTTCTAAACCTCCGAAAATTTGACGGCTCTAATCTTGTCGGGGTTTTGTTGGTCGAGAGTCCCGGTTGCTAGTATTTTGTGCTCCTGGTTGCCAAAATGTCGAAAGCTTGAGGTGTTTGATCAACAGCTCACTACACCCCTTAAGATCTACGACCCAAATCTTCTCCTCTCGAATTGTTATTTTGCGACTCGGGGCTTTGGGAGTCAAGGACCTCTGTCCTCCCAACCTATGATACCCAAAATTTTGAGGTGGACCAACGGTCCAGATCTTCCTGGGATCGACAGCTATTATCCCTCCTGAGATTTGGGAGTTGAAAATTCCTCATCGTTAAACTTCTAGCATCTCTACTTGATCCAACGGTCTGCGGGGATTTGGCATTCCTCCTCAAGGACTCTCCACCGTCCATTCAGATCTTCGAATTTCTCCCTCATGGGCATATGCAGCGTTAAGGCCTGCGTACTTGTCTCGAATCCGATGATAACTAAGTCCCCACTGTGATCCAACGGTTGACAACACTCCTCCTCCTGATCTTTTTACTCTCTCAGGCTTAGAATATTTTCTAAGTCCCGAAGACTCGATCTTCGCCTTCTTCTAGGAAATAGGTTCCTTGGATCTCGATAACACTTAACCAAAGTGTTATTTCTCCTGAGATTTGCCTTATGCAGGCCTCGAATTCCCGCACACTCCTTGCATCTGAGGGATTTTGATAACTCAAATCCAAGGGATTTCTCACAGAGAAATTCCTCCTGATTTCCTGGCATTTCTCCCTGGCTCCATGCACACCTTGTAGAGCTTCAAATGAAGAGAAACAATTGAAACTGAAAAACTACTATTCACAGTTCCATTCACTCATAGTGATATTCGTTCACTTGCTCATAAAAACAGAAACAATAGAAAAATACAAACACAGTTCACACACCATGCATCTGGGTCAATTTTCCTTCTATTATATTCACAAGTGCCAAAATGGCTACAAACATATCCAAATTACAATAGCTTTGAAAGCTTGAGGTTTTCTGATAACTTTCAGTTCTCCTGCGACTAATCTCCCTCTTTATTGTAGCTAACCCTATCTGAACATACCAAACACTCTATTTAACTCAGAGGGCTTTCTAGGGTTTCCCCTTCCTACTCATCTACTCTAAGACTTAATATATTGGCTAACTTAGACGAGTCGCATTCCAGAGCCGTAGTGGAAACTCCTTCTCCGCTTGTGATTTTCAAAAACATGCCTCAAAGGGTAAATTTCGGCACTGGTTCAAGTGTGCCTCCAAAAGTAAATTCTTGCACTAAGTTATGGCGAATTTCAAAATCGACTGCAACTGCCAATGTTGAATTTCTAAAAGAACTCCCCACGTGTTGAGTGGTCCTATCTCTGCACGCTTGCCAACGATTCTCCTGCATCATATTCCCCTTGAAAAAAAATCATGGACTCCTGTCCATGAGCTCTTGCACTGACTTTCCCTGCTTTTGGATGGTAGATTCATTTTCCCAACTGGCATCTTCGATTGGGTACCCCTTCCATTTGACCAAATATTCAAAAAAAAAATTCTTCTGGTCTTCTTGCCAATCCTCTGATCCACAATTTTCTCCATCTGTGGCTTTTCTGCTACAGAAATTTGTTTCTCCCACTGAATCTTTTATTGATCTTTTGATCCCTTTGTGTCATATTTCCTGTAAGGATACAGGTCCGAAACATTGAATATGGGCGATATGCCCACACCATCTGGTAGCTCAATCTCATAGGTGTTTTCATCAAACTTCCTCAAGATCTTACAGGGTCCTATCTTCTTCATTTTCAATTTGTTATATGTTCCCCTAGGGAACCTTTCCTTCCCGAGATGTGCCAAAACTTGATCTCCCACTTCAAATTGAAGTTCCCTATGATGTTGGTCAGCTCTGTGCTTGTATTTCTGGTTAGAACTCTGCAACTGTTCTCTGATCTGGCTATGGAGTTTTTGCATTTTGGCAGAAAAATCTTCGGCTCTAGTGCTTCTGATCTCACCCTGTTCCAAGTCTCTCAACTCAGACACTCCCCTGGGTTGCTTTCCATATAATATTTGGAATGGGATTTTTCCAGTGCTTCTGTTTTATGAGTCATTGTATGCAAATTATGCTTGTGGTTGAATCTGATCCCATTGATTATGATGCTCAGTGACTAAGCTTCTCAATAAATTTCCCAGACTTCTATTCACCACCTCAGTCTGCCCATCTATTTGAGGGTGATAAGATGAGCTGAAGGACAAATCTATCCCCATATTCTTCCACAACATCCTCCAAAAGTGACCAACAAATTTTATGTCTCTGTCCGAGACAATGCTCTTGGGTAGGTTGTGAAGTCTCACAACTTCTTTGAAAAATAGATTTGCAACATGTGTTGCATCACTAGTCTTCCGGCATGGGATGAAATGTGCCATCTTTGAAAACCTATCCACTACTACAAATATGGAATCAAATTCTCTTTGCGTTCTTGGCAATCCCAACAAAAAATCCATACTTATTGCATCCCAAGGCCTCTCTAGTATTGGAAATGGTTGATACAATCCAGTGTTCTGTCTTTTCCCCTTTGCATGTTGGTAGATTCTACATCTATTCACAAACTTTATCACCTTTTTTCTCATACCTGGACAGTAGTATCAACTGCTTAACTGTGAAAACGTTTTATCATGGACAAAATGTCCAGTTAATCCTCCACTATGCTTCTCCTTCAGAAGATTATCCCTTATTGAACATTTTGGTATGCATAACCGATTTCCCTTGAACAACAATCCCTCTTGAATCATGTACTCCATCCACTGACTCCTGTCTCTCAACACAGGATTAGCACATGCTTCATATGCCTCCTTGAAATCTGCATCATCATGATACATGTCCTTAAGGTGTTCAAACCCCAAGGTCTTTCACCTGAAATTCCTGCATGATCAAACATCTCCTTCTCAATGCATCAGCAACCTTATTAGCATTTCCAGCAATAAACTTTATGACAAAAGTAAAATTCTGCATATATTCAATCCATTTCGCATGCCTCTGATTCAATTTTTCCTGCCTTCTTATGAATTGTAAAGCCCGGTTATCGCTAAACAGGAGGAATTCTTGTGGGACAAGATAATGTCTCCATTTTTTTAGGGCTTGAATTATGTCATAAAACTCCTTGTCATATTTGGAGTATTTTCTCTTGGTCTCATTCATATTCTCACTAAAATAGTCAACAGGTCGATTGTCCTGACTCAGAACGACTCCTATTGCAACTCCACTTGCGTCACACCTTACCTGAAATGTCTTTTCAAAATTCAGCAAGACCAAAATTGGTCGTTCTGTTATCTTCTCCTTCAGTATATTGAAGCTCCTTTCGGCCTCCTCTATCCATTTGAATGACTTGTGCCTTTTCTTCACGGTATCCATCATTGGTGCACAAATCCCACTGAAGTCTCTAATGAACTTCCTATAGAAACTTGCTAATCCATGAAATCTCCTTACCTCGAACATGCTCCTTGGTGACGACCATTCTTTGATCGCTTTCACCTTCTCTGGATCCATCTTCAGTTCAATTGAAGAGATCACAAAACCCAAATAAATGAGTTATGTTTTCATAAAAGAGGAATTCTTCATATTTATCAGCAGCTTCTCCTATTGTATCCTCATCATTA
Organism: Picea engelmannii; assembly: GCA_009831015.1. Classification (NCBI taxonomy): domain Eukaryota; kingdom Viridiplantae; phylum Streptophyta; class Pinopsida; order Pinales; family Pinaceae; genus Picea; species Picea engelmannii. The sequence continues at coordinate 121,672 of ML802276.1, forward strand.
CTAATGTTAGCTGCCTCAAATGCTCTTCTTTAGTCCTGCTAAATATCAGTATATCCTCCAAATATACAACCATGAATTTGCCAATGAAATCTTTCAGAGTTTCATTCATCAGCCTCATAAAAGTGCTTGGGGCATTTGTTAAGCCAAATGGCATAACAAGCCACTCATACAGACCTTCATTTGTCTTAAAGGATATTTTCCATTCATCACCTTCTCTCATCTTGATCTGGTGATATCCACTTTTCAGATCTATCTTAGAAAAGAAATTTTCTCCACTTAAGCAATCCATTAAATCATCCATTCTCGGTAAATAAAATATGTACCTAATGGTGATCTTGTTAATGGCTCTTGAGTCCATTCACATTCTCCATCCTCCATCTTTCTTTGGACTCAGCACAGTTGGTACTGCACATGGGCTCAAACTCTCTTTGACCAACCCCTTGTCTAGTAACTCTTGGACTTGGTTCTTCACCTTCTCATTCTCTCGACGTGTCAATTTGTATGTTGCTTTGTTCAGCAGGATTGTTCCTGGTATCAGTTCTATATGATGATTGATACTCCTGATGGGTGGAAATGATTTTGGCAACTCATCCACCACTATATCAGTGAAATTATCCAATAATTCCTAAACTTCCTCAGGCAAATCATTCATTGATGTGCTTGTAAGGATAACTGTGTGTTTCCTTACTACAACAAACTATATCTCCTATTCATTCTTGACTTCTCTTAGGAGTTCCTTCCAAATCATGAGAAGTATGTTGGTGTTGGCTTCCTCTTTCACTCTCTTCTCCTCCATTGGCAACAACATATGTGTTCTACCATTCCTCTCTAATGTATATGTGTTTTTTCTTCCATTGTGTATGACATTTCTGTCAAACTGCCACGGTCTTCCCAACAGAATATGGCATACGTCCATGGGGATTACATCACATAGGATTTCATCTTTATAACCTCCTATTTTTATTCCAACCAGACATTGTTTAGTAATCATTACCTGGTGTCCTTTTTGCAACCATGAGACTTTGTATGGCTTTGGATGTCCAGTTGTCTTCAGCTCCAATTTCTCCACCATCTCTATGGATACTAAGTTGTCAGTGCTCCCACTGTCAATGATCACCTTGCATACTTTGTCCTTAGTCTTGCAAGTTGTTCTGAAGAGATTGTTTCTCTGCACTGGCTTCTCGATTTCTGCCTCTAGTTTTAAGATAACTTTTCTCAACATTAGGGATGCTCCATCCTCTGCTCCTTCTACTTCAACACCTCTTCACTGCTCTTCTGAAATGTGAGATTCTCCTCTTTCCTTCTTCTTCTCAAGGCATTCCCAAGACATGTGTCCTGTCTTTCCATAGGCATAACATCTTATTCCTCCTCTGCCCCTTCCTCTAGAAGAGTTTCTTCCACGACCTTATCTTTCTTCGGAACTTCCTCCTCTTTCTGAGTGACTGTGTGGTTTCTCAACCTTGTCCTTAGACTGATGTGTTCTGTCATGGTTAAACCCCTTGATTTTTCTTGGGACCAAAATTTTACCTCTTCCTCGTTGGTTTTGTTTTCTGGCCAGCTTCTCCTCTGCCTTCAACACAAACTGATAAGCATCCTCCACAGTCTTGACTGACATCATGCTGAGTTCATCCTACATTTCATATCTCAAGCCATTTATATATCTAACAACTTTTTCTTCATCTCTCTCCCTCTGTCCAGTTCTGATGTTCAGCCGGTAGAACTCCTCGGTGTACTCCTTAACCGTCATCTCTTTCTGTCTCAGTTTTTGCATCTTCCTGAACAGATTTATCTAATCATATTTGGGCATGAATTTAGCCTTCAGCTTGGCTACCATTCTGTCCCAACTCTTTATCTTTTGTTTGCCTTTACTTCTCCTCTCATCCTGCAGTTCGTCCCACCACAGCGCTGCATGTCTTTTTAGCCCGGTGACTGCCTGCTTCACCTTATTCTCCTAATCGACATCTTCACAGTTGAAATGTTTTTCCATTGATCTTATCCAATCCAACAGTTCTTCAGCATCCAGATTTCCCTCATACATGGGAACCTCTATCTTAGCTTTGCCTCCCAACCTAGCAACTTCTCTCAACAAATGATCTTCTGCATCATCCTTTCCTATAGCTTCTTCAACCTCAACCTCTTCACTTTCTCCATCACTGACATATCCAGCATCAGGTGCTCTTCTTTGCGCTACTTACATTGTTTCCAATCTGGCGTAAATCTCTCACATCTCCCTCTCTACAACACGATTGGCTAAAGTTGCCTCCCCTCATCTCCTTGATGACATTATGTTGACTGCTTGTCACACACAGAGTACAACTTCAATTTCTCTATCTCCTCCTTTTCCCTTTTTCCTAAAGTCTAGAGACGAAGAACTTAGGCTCTGATACCACCTGATGCAAACCCCCTATCCCTCCTAAGGGATGTGTGACCTCCCGGTCAGGATCTCCAATTCTGCAGCCAGAATGGCTCTCCTAGTTCTGAGATGGAACCTCTAACACCAAGTCCAGAGACCCTTGTCTATTTTTTTCCCGTGCAAACCATCACTAGGCATAAGCCCCAAACTCCACATGACCACAGGCATGACCATGGGCTTAGCCAAAGGGCGCACTCCAAAAGGTGCATCGCGGTTTGGTGTTTCGGGGTTTTTGATGCAATGGTCCCCCGACGCAGACCCCTCTGAGTCCCGAAACCCGATGGGATAATCAGAGGTTGGCTCCTCCCTTTCCTCTACCCACATGACCATACGCTCGTGACCAAAGCCTTCTCCATAAGGAGCGCCCAGCTCCTCCAAGTCCCGAACGTCGAAATCACGGTGGCGCGAGATCTACGGCTTAGATCAACCCCTGGCCGATGGCTACGATCTTTTTAGCATTTCACATTTCATGACTTCACGCTTCACGGAGCTATCCACTCCTCCTCCTAGTCGCCGAAATGCTAGAACACTCCCTCGCTGAAGATCAATGGCTCTAAACCTCTGAAGATCCGAAAAATCTGATCTTGTGAGGGTTTTGTTGGTCGAGAGTCTCGGTTTCTAGTCCTTTGTGCTCCCGGTTGCTGAAATGTTGAAAGATTGAGGCATTTGATCAATGGATCACAATGCCCCTTAAGATCTACGACCCAGATCTTCTCCTCTCGAATCGTTATTTCATGATTCTGGGTTTTGGGAGTCAAGGACCTCTGTCCTCCCAACCTACGATACCCGAAATCGTGAGGTGGACCAATGGTCCAGATTTTCCTGGGATCGATTAGTGTTATCCCTCCTGATCTTTGGGAGTTGAAAAGTCCTCGTCGTTAAACTTCTCGCATCTCCACTTGATCCAACGGTCTATGGGGATTCAGTGTTCCTCCTTGAGGGCTCTCCACCGTCCATTCAGATCTTCAAAGTTCTCCCTCCTGGGCATACGCAGCGTTAAGGCCTGCACACTTGTCTCGAATCCGATGATCACTGAGTCCCCACCATGATCCAATGGTCAACAATACTCCTCCTCCTGAGCTTTTTACTCTCTCAAGCTTAGAATATTTTCTAAGTCCCGAAGACATGATCTTCACCTTCTCCTGGGAAATGGGTTCCTTGGATCTCGATAACACTTATCCGAAGTGTTATTCCTCCCGAGCTTTGCCTTGTGCAAGCCTCGACTTCACGCTTCACGGAGCTATCCACTCCTCCTCCTAGTCACCGAAATGTCAGAACACTCCCTCGCTGAAGATCAATGGCTCTAAACCTCTGAAGATCCAACAAATCTGATCTTGTCAGGGTTTTGTTGGTTGAGAGTCCCAGTTTCTAGTCCTTTGTGCTCCCGGTTGCTGAAATGTTGAAAGATTGAGGCGTTTGATCAATGGCTCACAATGCCCCTTAAGATCTACGACCCAGATCTTCTCCTCTCGAATCGCTATTTCACGATTCCGGGTTTTGGGAGTCAAGGACCTCTGTCCTCCCAACCTACGATACCCGAAATCGCGAGGTGGACCAATGGTCCAGATCTGCCTAGGATCGATGAGTGTTATCCCTCCTGATCTTTGGGAGTTGAAAAGTCCTCGTCGTTAAACTTCTCGTAGCTCCACTTGATCCAACGGTCTATGGGGATTCGGTGTTCCTCCTTGAGGGCTCTCCACCGTCCATTCAGATCTTCAAAGTTCTCCCTCCTGGGCATACGCAGCGTTAAGGCCTGCACACTTGTCTCTCCGATGATCACTGAGTCCCCACCATGATCCAATGGTCAACAATACTCCTCCTCCTGAGCTTTTTACTCTCTCAAGCTTAGAATATTTTCTAAGTCCCGAAGACATGATCTTCACCTTCTCCTGGGAAATGGGTTCCTTGGATCTCGATAACACTTATCCGAACTGTTATTCCTCCCGATCTTTGCCTTGTGCAGGCCTCGACTTCTAGCGCACTCCTTGCGTCTGAGGGATTTCGATAACTCAAATCCAAGATATTTCTCACAGAGAAATTCCCCTTGCTTTCCTGGCGTTTCTCCCTGGCTCCATGCACACCTTGTAGAGATTCAAATGAAGAGAAATAATTGAAACTGAAAAACTACTATTCACAGTTCCATTCACTCATAGTGAGATTCGTTCACTTGCTCATAAAAAAATAAATAACAGAAAAATGCAAACACAGTTCACACACCATGCATCTGGGTCAATTTTCCTTTTGTTATATTCACAAGTGCCAAAATGGCTACAAACATATCCAAATTACAATAGCTTCGAAAGCTTCAGGTTTTCTGCTAACTTGCAGTTCTCCTACAACTACTCTCGGAGGTAAATTGGTCCAATTTTCACTATTTGGGTAAAAAGTCAAAATGGCATAGTAAGTTTTTTTTTTGATACTATTTATAACAGGTTTTACCCACTTTCTATAGTTTTGAGTCATTTTTTTGCTTAATGGACTAATGCAAAGGTGGATTGAGTTGGTTTTTGTAGTTTTCAGTAGGAATTATTGCGGATTTCAACATTATAACTTATGTTGCCCGCTCGTCACCACAGACAGGTATTTTCACTACCTAGTATATAGGATAGGTATCCATTCCATCATGCATTTTTGTATTGTCCTATAACTGTAACCTTTTATGCCTTAGGTACAAACTCATTTGTTGCGACACAGAAACTTTCCTCTGCTATAAGTAGTGTCGTTAACAAATGGTAGAGACTTACCGAACATGGGTGCACTAGTTAGATCCCCTGCTTCATTTGGTTCCCATGCAGAGATTTTTCCATAGGACCGAGAGTCCCTTATAGATAGTACATGACTTTAAGATGAGCCTCATTTCTCACTCATAAACATGCTTCCTTATACCTAGAGGACTCCCAAGCGAGTTATATTTAAGCTCATTTCTAACTCGTTTTCAAAAAGAAAAAAGATTGTCGAGTGAACTCGTCTCTTTCACACTCGTAAATTGGATTTGAAAGGACGTCTATTTGGCACAATTTTATCCCTTTTTCACACCAAGTAGATTAAATGGCATAAAAAATGACATTTTTTTGGCATTAAGTTGTGATTGCATCTCATGCCCTTGCTTGCAGTATTGGGACTTTAGTCGGTTCTCTCTTTGCATTATAAATTGTTTGCCTCAACAGGTTTTTGCATCCTCAACCAAGAAGAGCCTTTTTTATATCCTTCTCAATTTGACACCCTATACCTAAGAGGGAACAATCCCCCGAGTGTCCATCTCCCGCATGCATCTCCTTGAATTGAGCATAGGTATGTTCCACTGCTAGAACTAGTTTTTCTTACTTGTGACACTTGTTTCCTCCTATGGATCATATCACTCATTTTTCTATGAAGAAACAAAAAAAAGACGGGTGGGAAGGGAGTATTATATTATATTGGCAGCAGTCGTGTCACCTTTGACCAGAGCACAAAGTTATTGAGTCCATTTGTCACCATAATTTTGGGTTTATCATGGCCTTAGGAAGCTAAGCTTGTTACAAAGTCTTCTCTAACGACTGGTTACTTTTCCAGTCCCTATAGAGAATTCCATTGATGCCTCATGCATATCATGTTTTCATCATTGAGTCTATGTTTCTAGAGTCTTCCATATGTCTCTTGATCTTATTCAAAGGAAGTCTATCAACCTGTGTCGGCCACTTCTTAGAACTCTTGACTTTGCATGTCATCCATACCCTCAGTTTGTTTCAAAGTCACATGATACTATAGTCCTATCATGCACCCTGGTCCTACTTTTATCACTGGTAGGTAACTTTGAACCCAACAGTTGACATTTCATCATTGGTCGTTGACTGGGTGGTTTCTCTTATGTTCGACGGAAAGACATCTATTCACACATTGGGATTTTTGCAGTGTCTCGGATGCCATTAGCCTTATTGGTGGTTTCCTTTCCTTTGTCAGCAGTTTTCCTTATTGGATGCTATTAATAAGGTTTTTTTCGTGTAGCGCTTGCACTTGGAACATGCAAAAGACGCACAGGGTCGTTGGTTCATGAACATGTTCTTTGTTCGATGTCCTCCAAATCATGAAGCTCCTGCTTTGTACCTTATGCTGACTGATGAGAGATGCCTTAATGCTCTCCTTTCAGCGGGTATCCTTCCATCGACTTCAGCTCATTTATTCTAGAAACGGGACCTAGAGTCTTATGAGTACCTTGAGGCTTGCAGTCATTAGCGGCAGGTTCTCTCGCCATAGACAATTGGGAATACATCAATGTCTCCTGATCGATGGATTCTTCAGGTGTTCAACACTGACTCATTTATTCACACTTGTAAGAATGTACTTGGTTCCTTGATACCTACGTTCATTATCAGTAGGATGTCTCGTGTTTGTTGACGATATAACTCAATGACCGGTAATCAAATGATGTCTCATTATGTTTGACCTCAACTCCTTTATTCACATGATGTAGACTTGCACCCTTGGCTGATTGTGTAGAATACTTGAAGACATCAATATGTGGCCGCAGCTTTCTTGAGTTGTTGTTTCCTTTTCATTGGACCAATACCTATATGACTTCAGTGATCATGGGAGATCAGATTGTACTCCATTGTATACAGATATCTTTAGATTGATTTTGAGACTAGTTCTACTGGGCCTTGTTCGTGATTGTGACAACCTTTGGCATGTAACTGCATTTGTATTTTCCTATTCATGGCCACAAACAGTTGTTTGGTATATTTTCACATGGATCTATAGTGTAATTATATTAGCAGCCATGTATGCAAAGTCAATGTAGAATGTAATGAGCAACTAGTTCTTCCAGTTTGTTCCCCATCAATCCACTTCTGGGTTGTTAATAATGCATTTTGTCCATCGCAGATACTCCTCTGACCTCACACATTAGGGGGCATATGTTATAGCAAGATTTGCCTCACCCTATGCAATCTTAAACAGAAGGTCTTTTTCCATTTCCCCATGCAGACTTATCATCCCTATTTGAAAATTCCAGAGCTAAAAATGCATATGTTTCCACATGTACGCATCTTGACTACTATACGACATGCGTGTACGTATGTTTAACCACTACAACCCGTGTACATCGGGATTTGTGCCAAAAAATGAAAATTCATGTCGGGTTTACATGTCACGATAGGAGATCTATGATCCTTGACCTTCCATATACTAGAAACATTCTGACTCAGCTCTTCATTTCCATTTGAAGGCTATAAATCGGTCAATTCTGAGCTATGGAAAAGAGGAGAAATAATTCAACTTTGAGAGCAAAGTTACTTTAGAGAAATTATTTACTTCTTATTGAGTCTGCATCCCTTTGTCCTTTAAGTCTGAACACAGTGTTCATCCCCCAAGCTCTTCCGTTATTGATTGAGAACCTTATTGTATCTCTTCTATGAGCTTGCCTTCGGTGGAGGATTGAAGTGGTGGAGGCCCAGATGGAAGGAACTTAGTTTCTCAGTTCTGAACCGTGTTGACATGAAAGTCTGTAATATTTTCACTTATTCTAATCATTTCTTAATAGAAATACTCATTTTCTGTCCAATTGATATCTTGCAAATATTTGAGTTATTATCCATGGGCGCATTTGTTATGTATATTAATGGATTATGTTATTTAATGTGATAACCTTTTATATTATCACCATATGCTTGCTTTGCTTGGTTGTTGATAACTATTTGTAGGTATATATCTTTGGGTCAAAGTGCTCAACGATGAACTTCATCGAACATCTGTATGAGGTAGGCATTTTCCTTATCTCGGTTTCATATTAGTTTATGTAGAATGTTTTGGGATAGAGTTGATTTCTACAATCATTTCTGTCTATTGTGCTTTACCCTAGCCATAGAAAATTTTTCCCTCGTAACATTTTAGTTGTCATAAAATGGAAATTATGTGTGCAAATTGAAGATGGCCTTGTATGGTCTAAAACAGGCTCCTAGAGCAAGGTACTCTAGACTGGATAAATATCTACAACAAGTAGGGTTTAGAGAAGGAAGTGCAGACAACAATCTCTACATCAAGGTAACTCAAGATAGTATTTTATTAATTGAAGTTTATGTTGATGATATTATTTTTGGAAGCATTGATGACAGGTTAAGCTAGAAATTTGCAAAGGATATGCAGAATGAATTTTAAATGTCATTACTAGGATAACTATCCTTATTTCTGGGTCTTCAGATACGTCAAATCAACCAAGGAATTTCTATTTCTCAAACTAAGTATATCAGAGAAATACTAAAAAGGTTCAGAATGGAAGATTGCAAACCAGTTACCACTCCTATGCAAACTAGTTGCAAGTTGAGCAAAGATGATGATTCAAAGTCTACAGACTAAAGGCAATATAGGTCGATGATTGGTAGCTTACTATATGTGATAGCATCCAGACCAGATGTAATAAAAACAGTTGGACAAGTGGAACAATTTCAAGCAGCACGAAAGGAATCACATGTCTTAGCAATGAAGAGGATTTTTAGATATCTCAAATGAACATAAGAGTTTGGATTATGGTATCCAAAAGGAAATGATCTATCACTTATTTCCTACATAGATGCAGATTGGGAAGGTTGCATTGATGATTGACGAAGCACCAGTGGAGAAACATTCTACTTGGGTGAGTGTTTAGTATCATGGCTAAGCAAGAAACAATCATCAATATGTTTATTTACAGCCGAAGCAGAGTATATTGTAGCAACAGGATGTTGTACATAGGTTCTATGGATGAAACAAACTCTGACTGATATACAGGTTGAGTATGATGAGCTCATTTCAATATATTTTGATAATACAAGCACCATCAGTATCTCAAAGAACCTAGTGATTCACTCTAAGACGAAGCACATTCCAATCAAGTATCACTTTCTACGAGAACTAGTTGGAGAGAAGAACATCAGAGTTGACTATGTGGCCACAAAAGAACAAGTGGCAGACATCTTTACAAAACCACTTCCAAGGAAATCCTTTGAGTATCTTTGCCAGAGACTCGTAGTAATTTCTACTCCAAAATGAATTTTTTTGAATGTTTATCTTATATGTCTTATATTTACATGAGGAAGCCACATAAAGAGGACAGTTCAGGTTGGGAGATTCATTTCGAGAAGAGTTCAGTCAGGGGGAGTATCCCCAGGGACAGTTCAGTGAGGGGGAGCAACCCCAGATGGAAAGATAGCTTTTCCATTGATGACAAAGGGGGAGAGATTTATCATATGCAAAGGTAAATGCTTGGAGAAAGATCACATAGGCATGGTTCCAGGGGGAGCGATGGCCACAGGGGGGATCATGAGTGATATGACTTTAGTATTGCATCAGAATGTTTCCATCAATGCCAAAGGGGGAGATTGTTGATTATTTGGGTTGGTTGTCAATGATGTCAACCCTTGAAGAAAGTCTGGTAGTGAATTCTGGTAGCACAAAGGTTTGGGTAATGGGCCCAAGTTTGTTTGATGTATAATGGTATGTGTTTTATTATATTTTAAGGTAAGACTATTCTATATGGATAGTACATGTCATACCATTTTCGATGGTATGTGGAATGTCACATAACTCCTCATAGTTAGAGAGTTATGGCCATGTGAAGTTGGAGAACCCTCATGAGTCATCTACAAGCCCCAAAAGGTCAAAGTAGTCAAAGTGGTTGCAAAGAAGAAATTATTTAAATAATAAAGTCAAGTGATGAGTGTACTATAATTCAAAGTGGATACAAAATAAATTATTTAAATAATAAAGTTAATGGAGAAATTACTAAGTGGACAAGTGGTTAGAAGTGAGTTAGCCCTAAAATAAAGAAAGTGGTTTAAGAGATTTTAGAAGGTAAATAATAAAGTGAAGTGATGAGTGTACTATAATTCAAAGTTTATACAAAATAAATTATTTAACTAATAAAGTTAATGGAGAAATTACTAAGTGGACAAGTGGTTAGAAGTGGGTTAGCCCTAAAATAAGGAAAGTGGTTTAAGATGGTTAGAAGGTAACCCCTTGAGGAAGCTACATAAAAGTATAAATAAGAGGCAAGGGTTTCTCATTTTAATCACACTTAAGTATATTGAATATATACAAGTGACTAAGGTAACCAAAGGATATCTAAGGGGAATTATAGAGGGAAGGTGAAGTAAAGACGGCTGAAATTCAATGGAGGATAAATTCTTTTGATGATGCTTTCTAAGATATGATATTTACAAGTCATCTCACCATTTTTGTAATAACATTTTTTTCTAGAACGATTCAGATCGTAAAATCTGGAGGCCGTTAAGGAAACATATCTAAGTAGATTTGATAAGCATTTCAGCTTGTGGGTTGTTGTATTTTTGGAGTTACACTCTGTGAAAAATAGGGTTTGTGGCTAGTCCTGAAACTAGTTTAAAAAAGGTGTTTCAGGTAAAAATGTCAGAAATTATTCATAACAGATCCAAATTCAGTAAGACCAAATGTATTGGTTATAGTATAGTTTGTAGTATTATTTGTAACATATTCATATCCATACCAAAAGAAATTGTGCGGGGCACGCTATACAAGCTCGCTCTCTAGAATAAGCCAGAATTCAACAATGTATGTCATTCTTGATATAAATCATTTTCTGAAAGGTTCCAAGCAGTGAAACCTAGAGGAATTATACAAAAGAAACTAAAGAAAATTGTGTACGATTTTCATATATTTATTCATTACAGGTACATAGTTATGATTATTTCAAGTTAGGGTTGTTGACTAGTCCAAAATTAGTCATGTGAGACTAAAGTAAAGTTTGATGAAAATACTATTCTCTTGTTGTTAAAGTTAAAGAAGGTTTGCAGGTATGTGATCATATACACTAGGTCTATTACATAGTTACAAATCAGATTTTTATGATGAAATTGATGAGGGCTTTTGGTTGAAGTACATGTTGGGTACATGGTTGAGACAAGTAGTTGATGAGTTGGCACATACATGAGGTGTATAGTTGATGGTGTTGGTACATCTTGATGAGTCATATTTTATGTGTATTTGATGCATGATTGGTATATATTGGGAGCATGGTTGGTGCACTCGTTGATGGTACAGGTTGAGGTACAGGTTGGTGCATGGTTGATGCAATTGTTTATGGTACAAGTTGATTATAGGTTGTTACAGGTTGTTTGGTATAGGTTGGTACAGTTGTACAGTGGTATATCTCACAGTGATAGTGTGACAATGGTTCCATAATTCTACTTCTATGTCAAGGCGGTTGGATGGGGAAATGATAGGTGGTTGTAGCCACCTTCGTTTGTAGTCAGAGAACATAGGGGGTTGTAGCCTCCTTTTGGTTGTAACCAGAAAATTCAGGAGTTGGAGCTTCCTTCAGGTTGTAGCCTGAGAAGCTAGGGGATTGGAGCCTCCTTCCATTTGCAGCTAGAAAAAAAAAGGAAGTTGGTGCTTCCAATGAATGTAATTCTTAAAGACATATAAGAAAAAACATTTTGTGGTTTTCTCCCTCTTTGGGTTTCCATGTAAAACACTGGTGCATTGTGTATATGTATGATTTTTCATTTGTTCATTGTTTATTTACCCTGAAACTATTGGATGATAATGTTACATTGATATACCACTTGCATTTTATGGTTTAAAATGATTAAATTACTCTATTATTGATTCACCCCCCCCTCTTAGTAATCCAACAGTTATTCCTTTAGCGCATAAGGAGTTGTGTCACTATTGTTCATGATCATTACTCTGTTTTGAATGTGAACTGATGTATGCATTGCAAGTTTCCAAAAAACATCTGTCAACTTGGAATCCATTAACATTGTTCGAGTCATTTCTTGTACTGTCTTGTTCCTTATTTCGATGACCCCATCATGTTGAGGTGTTCTAGCAATGAAGAATTGTTTTTTTATACCATGCTTACTACAGAAATCTATAAATTTCTTTGAAGTAAACTCTCCTCCATTATTAGATATCAAGCATTTTATTGTTAAAATCGTTTCCTTGTACACCTTGAAGTTTTCAAATGTTTCTAACTTATTCCTGAGAAAAAAAACTACAGTCATTCTTATATAATCATCAACCAATAACGTAAAGTATTTCTCACCTTTTAAACCCTTTGTTCTAGTTGGTCCAACTAGATCAGTATGCACAATTTCCAGTGGTTTTGTTGTTGAGTATTCCTTTGATTTGAACCTGGTCTTTGTTTTCTTTCCTCGTTGACAATGCTTGCATAGATTTTTGGTTGGCTTCGTGATCTAGGGAATTGCTATGAATTCTTCCATTTTACTGACTTTGACGAGGTTATCGAATTTTATGTGACCCATTCTTATGTGCCATAGCCAAACTTCATCCTCCTTCCCTAGACAACACTTTTCATTTCCAATTTCACTTAATACATATATGTTTCTTGAAGTTCTTACAACTGTTGCAACCAATTTTCCTGAACCTGTTTTTCTTATCTTGCATTTATGTGAGTCGAGCTCATACATTTGACTCACACTTAGAACATTATGTTTCATATCTTCCACTAGTAGAACATTTTCTGCCTTGGTGTCCTTGTTTCCAATTTTGATTGTGCCCTTTCCAATGATTCTAGTCGAGTCGATGTTTCCAAAGGAGACCGATCCATCTCTTTCCTTTCTCAATGTTAGAAACTTGTATTCATCCCCTGACATGTGCTTTGAGCAACCACTATCAAAATACCAACCACGTTTCTTATGCTTAACTTGTAGAGAGAGTGTCCATTCTTCATTGCTATATTGATTCTGATTTCTTATCCATGTTCTTTTCTGAGGTTCATGTTTGTGACTACTTTTATTTTGTTGTGATTCTCTAGGAGGGACTGGAATTCTACAATCTTTGGCCATGTGTCCAAAGTTTTTGAACTTGTAGCATTCCACTTCACTGCTCAATGATTCAAACCTGTTGTAGCTTCTTATTTTTGTTTCACTAGGCCTTCTTGAATAACCATTTTTTGTATGACTTTCAAAGTTGTTTTTGTTCCTGCTATTAGCTCTGCAATTTATAGCTTTATGTACAAAATTATTGCATGCATAACATAAACCAAAAAATACAGTTTAATACCTGGGAGTTGAATATCTTCTGAAAGGAGTTACTCTTTTGGATCCTTCTTCTTACCGAGGCCTATTTTTTTTCTAATTGTCATTGATTCTTAAATATGAATATTCTCGGTGGAGGACTATCCCTCTGATATTCCTTATAGAACTTCCTATCCCCTTTGAGTGTTTCTGCATAGCTTTTTGGATATGTTTCTTGATTTGTCGTTTTGGAGTTTGATCCATTTTCTGTCTGATTGTATCCAAGTCTGGACTTGTCATGATTAGGTCTTTGACTGTTGATAATGTCATCCAAAACTTTTGAGTTGTTCTGCATATTTTTCTTTTGAAGATCCTTTTTCAATGTGACAATCTCTACTTCCAAATTTTCAATGATCCCATCTTTTTCTTCTAACTTTTCTTTGAGTCCTTCTTCAATTCTTTTATCTTCTTTTATTTGAACCTTCAATTCCGTGATCATCTGCTCTGGTTCTTGAGCATCTTCTTTCTTGTCTAGTTCTACTTGGAGTTCTTGTTTTTCTTCTTTTCTCTTTTTATAACTTCTATAACACTCAACAATTATTCTCGATAGTCAACTTCTTCCTCTTCATATTCTTCTTCGGTGTATTCTTTATCGGAATCTTATGTTTCCATGAGTAGAAATCTTTCTGTCTCACTTTTACTGACTTCATCTTCATCTAATGAGGAGCTGTCTTCTTTGGTGCATAAACTTTTCTTGAAGACTTTATTTTTTGTTCTTTTTCCTTTATATGTTTGTTTTCTATTTGAATCATCTTGATCATTTATTTTCTTTTTCTTATGAGGACATTTGTTAGCAAAATGACCAATACCATCACAATTAAAAAAGTCAATAGAAGAGTACATTTATATCTGTCATCGGATCTCTTTTTCAATCTTCTGACAAAGTTGGTCACTTCTTCATCATCTTCCAAGATGTCACTGCTATTGCTATATTCTTTTTCTTTTTTCTTGCCCTTTTTCTTTGACCTTTTGGATGCTTTGAATGCTTCTTCTTTTATACCATGATTTTCCTGTTCAGTTTTCATTTCATAGGTTATGAAGATTCCATGTAGTTCATCCATGCTTATTGAGTCTAGACCTACTCTTTCTTCTAGTGCTGAGATTTTAGGATAAAATCTCATTGGAAGAGATCTTAGTACTTTTTGAACAATTACAGATTCTTCAACTTCTTCTCCCAATCCTATGATTTCATTCACTATTTCATCAACTCATAAAAAGTAAGTTGCAATATTTTCATCTTCCTTCATCTTTAGCTGTTCAAATTGACCTCTATAATTTTGAAGCTTTGATTCTTTGACTTTTGAATCTTCTTCATAAATATTTTGAAGTTTGTCACAAATCTCTTTAGCGGAGCTACAATGTACAAATTTTGTATATAATGAATCACAAAAACCATTCAAAAGTACATTTGTGGCTTTTGAATTATTTAAACTATGTTTCCTTTTGTTGTCATTTGTTGGAGGAACTGCTGGTTCTTTGTATCCATCTACAACTGATTGTCAAACTTCAAATCCCTGTGTATGTACATATGTTTTCATCCTTCTGCTCCAGAATGCATATTTTTGTCCATCAAAATGTGGTAATCCATTTTTATACATATTGTTGCTCTCCATGATCTACCTTTCAATGGTTAAACTAATTTATGAAGGAACCTTCTTTGATACCAATTGTTGGATTACTGGGGGGTTGAATTAGTAATATAGATTTCTAATCCTTTTAACCACAATATGCAAGTGTTATTTATATTTACGATCAATATAGTATTATCATACAATAAGTGTAGAGTAAATAACCCATGAACAAATGAATAATCATACACATACATAGTACACCAGTATTTTTTAAGTGAAAACCCAATGTGGGAGAAAACCATGAAATTTTTTTTTTATTTGTCTTTAAGAATTACATTCATTGGAAACACCAACTTCCTTTTTTTTCCAGCTACAACAGGAAGGAGGCTTTGACCCCCTATTTTCAAGTTACAACCTGAGGGAAGATCCAACTCCTTAATTCTCTTGCTACAACCAGAAGGAGGCTACAATCCCGTATGTTTTCCAGCTACAACCACCTATCATTGCCTCGTCCAACCACCCTAAAAAATAAGTGCCAAATGTAGAAACTAAATATGTCACTGTCACAACCTATTTTGTCAAATATGTCACTGAGAAACCTGTCACTGTATACTCATCAACCAATCTGATTTGATCATATATACCTCAAACACTATACCACAAGTCTGTACATCAAACTATGTACTAGAACTTCATTGTTATACAACCTCTATATGTACCAATAACTTCAAGAATATACCTCAACCAAAAGCCCTCAAACATGACACAATACTAAACTTCAGTATATCTGCCTCAGATCAACTCTATAGCAATCCCTGAACTTCCAAGAGGGCATCCAACAAATTTACAACGAAATTCCTCAACCATATTCATAAATTAACCACTACACATATGAAAATCATACATTTTTTGCTTCTTGTAGCATTCTGTTGTCGCGGTTTTGCTACCATGATTATGTTGTCGCAAATTTGCTGCTACGATTTTTATGGCGTGATTTTTCTGCTACAATTTTTTTGTTGCACTTTTTCTTCCGTATTTTTCCTATCGCAATTTTCCTGTCGCAATTTTTCTACCACATTTTTCCTACCACAATTTTTCTTCCACACTTTTTCTCCTATGATTTTTCTTCCAAACTTTTCCTACCACACATTTCTCTATCAATAATACCTTCCAAAATAACCTTTCACAAAATAGATATTCAATGATATTCAATAGGTGTTGATGAGATATTATTTCTCTGTTATTAATCAACAATATCCTCTTTTGGCATTGATTGAAACACTTTGACGCAATACTAAAGTCATATCGCACATGCTTTCCCTGTGACCATCGTTGCCCTTGGAACCATGTCGATGTGCTCTCTCTGTAAGCATCTAACCCTCTATCCTACATTTAATAAATCTCTCCCCCTTTAACATCAATGGAAAAGGTAACTTCCCATCTGAGGATGTTACCCCTAACTGAATTGTCCTTGGGGCTACTCCCCATGACTGAAATCTTCCTGAAACGGCTCCCCCAACCTGAGTTGTCCTATTTATGGTTCTTCCTCGTGTAAATATAAGACATATAAGATAAGCATTCAAAAGAATTCATATAAATTACTCTGAGTCTCTGGCGAAGATACTCAAAGGCTTCCCTTGGAAGCGGTTTTGTAAATATATTTGCCACTTGTTCTTTTGTTCCCACATATTCAACTATGATGTTCTTGTCTAAAACCTGTCCCTGTAGAAAATGATATTTTCGGGTTAAGGTTGTGGTCACAACGGGGGTCACATGGAGTGAAGGCTCTTGTCGTGTGCATGTTCGTGCAGGCGGAGCTTAGAAAAGGACATGTGGTCATTTAGTGTTGGAGGTTCCAGCAGGAACCGAGAAGCCACTATGGCTCGAGAAGTTGAAGATCCAAATATCGGGAGATCAGTGGACCCTACTGAGGTGGGGGTCTGCATCAAAGGGTCAACTAACCCTTCCTCAAGCATAGTATTCTCGTCAAAGGATAACCAAGAGAAGGGTTGACTTGCCCTTCCTCAAGCATATTATTCACATTACAAAGGATCTAGGGGAAGTGTCAATGGATCATTTCAGAAGCATAGTATTCATTGGGGGGGATTTTGAGTTAAATATTGGCCATCCCTTCCTCAAACATAATATTCACATTTTAGAGATCCAATGAAAGGGTCAGTCGACCCTTTTTGAAGCATACTATTTACATCGAGGGGAAACTTGGTAAAAGGTTGGTTGATCCTTCTTCGATCATGGTACTTTCATTGTGGGGGGCATGGAGAAGCATCAACCAGCCCTTCCTCAAGCATATCATTTTTTTTAAGAGAGCCTATGGAAGGGTTGGTCGACCCTTCCTCTAGCATAGCATTTGCATTGATGGGGATTCCAAGGAAGGGTTAGTTGATCCTTTATAAAGCATAATATTCATGTCAAAGGGGAGCTTGAGGAAGAGTTGGTCGACCTTCCTTGAGCATAGTATTTTTTCATTGTGGGGGAGCATGGGGAAGGGTCAACCAATCATTCCTCATGCATGATATTCTTTTTCTTGGGATCCCAAGGAAGGGTCAGTCAATCCTTCTTCAATCTTTTTATTTTTCCTCGAAGAATAATTTTTTGCTCGAGAGGGAGTTTGAGGAAGCGTCAACCAACCCTTACTCAAGCATAATATTCTCATCTTAGGGGACCATGGGGAAGTGTCAATTGATTCTTCCTTGAGCATAGTATTAGTGTCTAGTTGTAGCATGTTTATGGGTTGATTGACCCTTCCTCTAGAATTGTTATCCCATCCAGGGGAGCTTGGGAAAGGTTTGGTTAATTCATTCCTTGAGCATAATACATGGAGGACAATCCCAAGGAAGGGTTTCCCAACCCTTTCTGAATCATAGTATTTGCATCGAGGGGGAGCTTGAGAAATGGTTGGCCTACATTCCCTTGAGATTATTATGTGTCTCGAGGGTAAGCCCAAGGAAGCATCCTCTAACCCTTCCTAAAGTGTAATATTCTTGTTGATCTTACCTTGGTGAAGTGTCAATTGATCCTTCATCAAGCATAGTATTCTCGTTCAGTGGTAGCATGGGGAAGGGTTGGATGACCCTTCCTCAAGCATAGTATTCTCGTTCTTGGGAACCTAGGGAAGGGTCAATCGACCCTCTCTCAAGCTTATTGTTTTTCCTTAAAGGGCATTGTTTCCCTCAGTCGAGACTCTGAGGAAGGATCAATCAACCCTTTCTCAAGAATAGTATTCTTGGCTTGGGGGACCATGTGAAAGTGTTACTCTATTCCTCCTCAAGAATAGTATTAGCATCTAATTGAAGAATGTTTATGGATTGATTAACCTTTCGTTTAGTTTTCCCACTAAGGGGATCTTAGAGAAGGTTCAATCGACCCTTCAATAAGCATAGTATTGTTATCAATGAGGGTGTTGGAAGATTGGTTGTTGTCATTAATGTCAACCCTAGTCATTGGTTGTAGTCATTGATGTCAACCCTAGCCATTGGATTTTGGACCCCACAGTTGATCGAAGTAGATAGACATGAAGGAAATTACACATACATATATAACATCCATGGATGTATAGTATAATTCATGCTTCTTCCGGTGGTATGTGGTACATCACGTGGATCCTCACGACTGAGGAGAAATGAATTTTTGAAGATGACAATGTGAATTGAAACATAAACTACATGTCGGCCCTAATGTTAAAAGGAAGTGACATAAAGGGTATAAATACATCTCATTATACATTCATTTTCAACACACACAAGTTTATTAATGAACAAGGAGATATAAGTCAAATTTCTGAGGAAATCTAAAGTAAGGAAAGTCGAATTTCAAGGGAGGATGAAATTTTTTGGTGATGTGTTATAAGGTATGTTATTTACAGGTCATCTTACAATTTTCGCTATAACTTTGTTTCTAGAATAATTCAGATGGTGAAATTTAGAGGCTATTGAGAAGACATATCTAGGTATCTATGGTAAAAATTTCAGCTTTTTATTCGTTATAATTTTGGATATACACTCTATGGAAGATAGGGTTTTTGACAAGTTCTGAAGATAGTCATAATCAAGTGTTCCGGGTAAAAAAGTCATAACATCTTCATATAGACTCCAAATGAAGTGAAATCAATTGAATTGGAAAGAGTACGAGATGTAGCTTCCTGTGTACGAATTTCAGAATCTGATGTTAAATATTGAGCATGGGGCATGATGTACAAGTTAGTTCTCCTGAATAAACCAAAATTGAATAAGGTCTACCATTTTCTCTATAACTCTTTTTCTAGGAGGATTCAAGGAGTGAAACTTGGAGGATTTTTAAAGAATACATTGAGTAATATTATCTACATGATCGAAGTATTCCAAGAAGTGAAGAATTGCAAAAGTTGAATAAGTTTGTGTGATGGTTGGTTGATGGTGATAATTTAATATAAAGTTTTATTATCTCTCATATATTCTTGGGTGGAAGGAAGGGGCAAGGATGGAGAGGTCAACCCTCTTTTGATATTGGAGGATTGTATCTTCCTTTTGGAGGTTTATCCCTCCCTTTATATTTGGAAGTTGTAGCTACCTTTGGAATTCATTACTTCCTTTGAACAATAATACATGATTACTTCTTATATATTGTGCATGGTGTATTGATGTATCTCTCATACTATTCTTCATTGTTCATTGGATAGTCTTCATTGCTGATTGGATATAAATTGAATACATGATTTGATTGAAGTACAAGTTCAAAAATACTAATTTCTCTAAATATTGATTCACCCCCCTCTCAGTATTTCCAACAGAGGATCCCATGGAAGAGTCAATCGATCCTTCCTCAACCATTAAATTCTTGTTTAGAGGGAACACATGGAAGTGTTAGTTGACTCTTCCCTAGAGCATAGTATTCTCGTTGAGGTGGATCCCGAGGAATGCTTGGGTAATCCCTCCTCAAACATAGTGTCTCTATCTAGTTTTACCATAGTGAAGGGTCAGTCGACCCTTCCACAAGAATATTTTTCACATCTAAAGGGACCATGGGGAAGTGTCAACCAACCATTCTTCAAACATAGTATTAGCATCTAGATTTCACACATTTAAGGATTAAGTTCCCTTATAGTAGATTAATTCTCCCATCGAGGGTGTTTGTGAAAGGTTAACCGACCCTTTCTCAAGCATAATATTTTTGCCATTGGGGAGCCTAGAAAAGGGTCAACCAACCCTTTCTCAAGCATATATTATCATTTATAAATTTATTAATTATCAATTTTATGTCCTATTCCTTTTTCCCCCCCTTTATTTTCTAGTAATTCTCTCATTCTTGTTTAGCAATTTTTCCTTTCACTGTTATTAGCGACTTTCTTTTCTATTTTTTTTTTCATGGGCCCATAGGTACTTGCTACAACCCTAGGTAGTATCATAACATTATATCCCTCTTTGAGAAGCATTTTCCTCAATGCTTATACATATGATATGCATCCCATGTATGGGTGCTCACTGCAATGTTGAAGTAGTCTCAAAAACTCGTCCATAAACTTGAGTACCATGTACGAGTGTTGACCACAATGTTGAAGTTGTTTTGCAATCTTGTCCATAAGGCAAGGTCCCATGTATGAGTACTAGCCTCAATGCTAAAGGGATATAAGAATCTCCACCATAAACATGGGTCCTATGTTGAGATGCTCATACTAACTCCCAATTGATGACACCTAAGCTCAAAAAAGCACTAAGTGTTATGCTTTAAGTTTCCACCCTAGTCATGTAGATCAAAATAAATATAACCATTCAAAGTAAGCAAATCCCCCATATAGCAATAAAAGGATGGCTCTGAAAGGAACTTTACTAATATATAAGAAGAATACTTGAAATTGGTAAGCACCACCTATTGTTATCTTTCCTCCATGATGTTCTCTTCATGTGTTGAAACAATGTCATAAAAAAGAAGATGGAAGTAGTTGTCTTCCTAGAAATGACAACTATCTAGATATCAATCTTCACAAGCATTTTCTAAATCACACTAGGCAATTTTTTTCTTGTGTATACTCCTCGTTGACTATATGGATATACTCCTCTCATGATGTTTCGATCGAATGATTAAGATTTTTACACAATTTGTTTAGTTGTTCCATTGATTCCTAAATATGTTTACATCCATCATTTGTTTTCATTCCTCCCAAATTTGTCTCAACATGGTCATTCTTTGGTTCCACTAGGGTTTGGGGGTGGAAGTTTGCAAGGGATGTAGCTTGCAATATATTGATTGAAAGTATATCATATAATTACCAAATCAAAGACCCATAAATTCTCTATCAAATGCCATTAATCTGGTTGTAGTTTGGACTCTCTATCAAAAGATATCTACTTTGCCATACCTACGGCCATCATAAAATAGTCCTAAAAAATAACGATATTCAAATTGCAATATCTCCTTTGTCTAAACTCCAATTTGAGTTGTTTTTTTTCTTGAAATCACATATTTTTGTGAGAAGAATATAGATATACAATTATTTTCTAGAAATTATATGGAAAAATGCTAAAAAAACAAATTTGAGAGTCAGGGCTCCCAATTTACAAAAAAAAACAAGTGGTTTTTTTTCCCAATTGTGACCTAGAAAGTGCTTTATTACCAAATGTAGTGTACCTTAGATATCAAAATGCAATCACAGAGGAGGAATAATAATGGGTAAGTAATGTTTCAATAATTGATATACTAAAATACCCTTAAGGGATGGAAACACCTCACAATTATCCTTTTACAAAAGGATCAACTTCTATTGACTTGTTTCTTTGAGGGGGAAACATTCCAATGAGATAAGCTCTCTAATATAATAATATTCTCATACATGCTCAATAAGGAGGACTCCATTTTTATCTATAGCCTACCAAATACTAACTATCTAGTGGGTCTTTATTAATGATGCTATGATTACATTTATTAAATGTAACACTACCTTATGGGATCTTATTTAATAATAACTAACATTGTGAACCATGTCCACATTACATGAAATGGCCACCATACTTATTCTACTCTCATCTCTAATGAGTCCTTAGACCCTCATTACAACCATAGAGAGGATCCCAACAAGCACACTTGAACTACATTATAACTTGGTAGTGAAACTATCTAACCTACACACTACATGGCACTTTACCATTAATTGAATCAATTGTAATTACATCTTTACCACTTATAGTTGCATGACCCACATTTTGAGAATTATCTTGAATTAAGAAATTTTGACAACAATGACAATGATCTTTGGATCCC
Source organism: Picea engelmannii (assembly GCA_009831015.1). Taxonomy (NCBI): domain Eukaryota; kingdom Viridiplantae; phylum Streptophyta; class Pinopsida; order Pinales; family Pinaceae; genus Picea; species Picea engelmannii. The sequence goes on from ML802276.1 coordinate 143,934, forward strand.
ACATCTCTATTACATTAAATTATTATCGCTTCCTAAAGATAATCTTGCAATAGTTTCTTAACATATAAACCAATATGTATTGGTTGTGTTAAATCCATATCCAATAACAAAGTTGTTACGTGCCTCTAGTTCCCTTCTAGGAGTCCCATATTGAGAGGCCTTCAAGTGTACAATGCAAGCCCCATATTGACTTTGTTATTAGGTGCCTCTAGTTCCCTTCTAAGAGCTCCATATTAGCCACATATTGATCTTCACCTGTAAAATGCAAGCCCCATATTGACTTTGTTATTAGGTGCCTCTTTGTTATGAGGTGCCTCTAGTTCCCTTCTAGAATGCAAGACTACTTATACTTCTTGTAGTTAGAAGCGAATTTACTTTCACCAAGCTTATTTGCATTAGTCTGCCCAGAATATTTGTCATTGCTTTGAAACAATCAAACAATCCTTATCCTCCACACTTTCTAATTTCAACAAAGGATTAGTATAAGTTGTTTCTCCATACTTAAAATTTTTATAAGCATCGACACTTGCAATCTTGTATATAGAGTACATAATATTCAGATATCTATGAACCTTGGGTTCTATCTCTTTCTTCAATCCCATATATAACACCAGCGTTGGAAGTCCATAA
>ML802276.1:183697-214211 GCA_009831015.1 Picea engelmannii
TTATGGACTTCCAACGCTGGTGTTATATATGGGATTGAAGAAAGAGATAGAACCCAAGGTTCATAGATATCTGAATATTATGTACTCTATATACAAGATTGCAAGTGTCGATGCTTATAAAAATTTTAAGTATGGAGAAACAACTTATACTAATCCTTTGTTGAAATTAGAAAGTGTGGAGGATAAGGATTGTTTGATTGTTTCAAAGCAATGACAAATATTCTGGGCAGACTAATGCAAATAAGCTTGGTGAAAGTAAATTCGCTTCTAACTACAAGAAGTATAAGTAGTCTTGCATTCTAGAAGGGAACTAGAGGCACCTCATAACAAAGAGGCACCTAATAACAAAGTCAATATGGGGCTTGCATTTTACAGGTGAAGATCAATATGTGGCTAATATGGAGCTCTTAGAAGGGAACTAGAGGCACCTAATAACAAAGTCAATATGGGGCTTGCATTGTACACTTGAAGGCCTCTCAATATGGGACTCCTAGAAGGGAACTAGAGGCACGTAACAACTTTGTTATTGGATATGGATTTAACACAACCAATACATATTGGTTTATATGTTAAGAAACTATTGCAAGATTATCTTTAGGAAGCGATAATAATTTAATGTAATAGAGATGTGGGATCCAAAGATCATTGTCATTGTTGTCAAAATTTCTTAATTCAAGATAATTCTCAAAATGTGGGTCATGCAACTATAAGTGGTAAAGATGTAATTACAATTGATTCAATTAATGGTAAAGTGCCATGTAGTGTGTAGGTTAGATAGTTTCACTACCAAGTTATAATGTAGTTCAAGTGTGCTTGTTGGGATCCTCTCTATGGTTGTAATGAGGGTCTAAGGACTCATTAGAGATGAGAGTAGAATAAGTATGGTGGCCATTTCATGTAATGTGGACATGGTTCACAATGTTAGTTATTATTAAATAAGATCCCATAAGGTAGTGTTACATTTAATAAATGTAATCATAGCATCATTAATAAAGACCCACTAGATAGTTAGTATTTGGTAGGCTATAGATAAAAATGGAGTCCTCCTTATTGAGCATGTATGAGAATATTATTATATTAGAGAGCTTATCTCATTGGAATGTTTCCCCCTCAAAGAAACAAGTCAATAGAAGTTGATCCTTTTGTAAAAGGATAATTGTGAGGTGTTTCCATCCCTTAAGGGTATTTTAGTATATCAATTATTGAAACATTACTTACCCATTATTATTCCTCCTCTGTGATTGCATTTTGATATCTAAGGTACACTACATTTGGTAATAAAGCACTTTCTAGGTCACAATTGGGAAAAAAAACCACTTGTTTTTTTTTGTAAATTGGGAGCCCTGACTCTCAAATTTGTTTTTTTAGCATTTTTCCATATAATTTCTAGAAAATAATTGTATATCTATATTCTTCTCACAAAAATATGTGATTTCAAGAAAAAAAACAACTCAAATTGGAGTTTAGACAAAGGAGATATTGCAATTTGAATATCGTTATTTTTTAGGACTATTTTATGATGGCCGTAGGTATGGCAAAGTAGATATCTTTTGATAGAGAGTCCAAACTACAACCAGATTAATGGCATTTGATAGAGAATTTATGGGTCTTTGATTTGGTAATTATATGATATACTTTCAATCAATATATTGCAAGCTACATCCCTTGCAAACTTCCACCCCCAAACCCTAGTGGAACCAAAGAATGACCATGTTGAGACAAATTTGGGAGGAATGAAAACAAATGATGGATGTAAACATATTTAGGAATCAATGGAACAACTAAACAAATTGTGTAAAAATCTTAATCATTCGATCGAAACATCATGAGAGGAGTATATCCATATAGTCAACGAGGAGTATACACAAGAAAAAAATTGCCTAGTGTGATTTAGAAAATGCTTGTGAAGATTGATATCTAGATAGTTGTCATTTCTAGGAAGACAACTACTTCCATCTTCTTTTTTATGACATTGTTTCAACACATGAAGAGAACATCATGGAGGAAAGATAACAATAGGTGGTGCTTACCAATTTCAAGTATTCTTCTTATATATTAGTAAAGTTCCTTTCAGAGCCATCCTTTTATTGCTATATGGGGGATTTGCTTACTTTGAATGGTTATATTTATTTTGATCTACATGACTAGGGTGGAAACTTAAAGCATAACACTTAGTGCTTTTTTGAGCTTAGGTGTCATCAATTGGGAGTTAGTATGAGCATCTCAACATAGGACCCATGTTTATGGTGGAGATTCTTATATCCCTTTAGCATTGAGGCTAGTACTCATACATGGGACCTTGCCTTATGGACAAGATTGCAAAACAACTTCAACATTGTGGTCAACACTCGTACATGGTACTCAAGTTTATGGACGAGTTTTTGAGACTACTTCAACATTGCAGTGAGCACCCATACATGGGATGCATATCATATGTATAAGCATTGAGGAAAACGCTTCTCAAAGATGGATATAATGTTATGATCCTACCTAGGGTTGTAGCAAGTACCTATGGGCCCATGAAAAAAGAAATAGAAAAGAAAGTTGCTAATAACAGTGAAAGGAAAAATTGCTAAACAAGAATGAGATAATTACTAGAAAATAAAGGGGGAAAAAAAGGAATAGGACATAAAATTGATAATTAATAAATTGCTAAATGAGAATATATGCTTGAGAAAGGGTTGGTTGAACCTTATCTAGGCTCCCCAATGACAAGAATATTGTGCTTGAGAAAGGGTCGATTAACCTTTCACAAACACCCTCGATAGTAGAATTAATCTACTAGAAGGGAACTTAATCCTTAAATGTGTGAAATCTAGATGCTAATACTATGTTTGAAGAATGATTGGTTGACACTTCCCCATGGTCCCTTTAGATGTGAATAATATTCTTGTGGAAGGGTCGACTGACCCTTCACTATTGTAAAACTAGATAGGGACACTATGTTTGAGGAGGGATTACCCAATCATTCATTGGGATCCACCTCAACGAGAATACTATGCTCTAGGGAAGGGTCAACTAACACTTCCATGTGTTCCCTCTAAACAAGAATATAACGGTTGAGGAAGGATTGATTGACTCTTCCATGGGACCCTTTGTTGGAAATACTGAGAGGGGGGTGAATCAATATTTAGAAAAATTAGTATTTTTGAATTTGTACTTCAATAAGATCATGTATTCAATTTATATCCAATCAGCAATGAAGACTATCCAATGAACAATGAAGAATAGTATGAGAGATACATCAATACACCATACACAATATATAAGAAGTAATCATGTATTATTGTTCAAAGGAAGTAATGACTTCCAAAGGTAGCTACAACTTCCAAATATAAAGGGAGGGATAAATCTCCAAAAGGAAGATACAATCCTCCAATATCAAAAGAGGGTTGACCTCTCCATCCTTGCCCCTTCTTTCCACCCAAAAATATATGAGAGATAATAAAACTTTATATTAAATTATCACCATCAACCAACCATCACACAGAACTTGATAATGCTTCCCGAGACTTCTTCAACTTCTGCAATTCTTCACTTCTTGGAATACTCTGATCCTGTAGAGAATATTACTCAATGTATTATCTAAAAATCCTCCAAGTTTCACTCCTTGAATCCTCCTAGAAAAAGAGTTATAGAGAAAATGGTAGACCTTATTCAATTTTGGTTTATTCAGGAGAACTAACTTGTACATCATGCCCTGCGCTCAATATTTAACATCAGATTCTGAAATTCATACACAGGAAACTACATCTCGTACTCTTTCCAATGCAATTGGTCTCACTTCATTTGGAGTCTATATGAAGACGTTATGACTGTTTTACCTGGAACACTTGTTTATGACTAGCTTCAAAACTAGTCAAAAACCCTATCTTCCACAGAGTGTATCTCCAAAATTATAGCGAATAAAGAGCTGAAATTTTTACCACAGATGCCTAGATATGTCTTCTCAATAGCCTCTAAATTTCACCATTTGAATTATTCTAGAAAGAAATTTATAGCGAAAATTGTAATATGACCTGTAAATAACATACCTTATAACACATCACCAAAAAATTTCATCCTCCCTTGAAATTCGACTTTCCTTACTTTAGATTTCCTCAGAAATTTGACTTATATCTCCTTGTTCATTAATAAACTTGTGTGTGTTGAAAATAAATGTATAATGAGATGTATTTATACCCTTTATGTCACTTCCTTTTAACATTAGGGCCGCCATGTAGTTTATGTTTCAATTCACATTGTCATCTACAAAAATTCGTTTCTCCTCAATCCTGAGGATCCACGTGATGTACCACATACCACCGGAAGCGGCATGAATTATACTATCCATCCATGAGTGTTGTATTTGTATGTGTAATTTCCTTCATGTCTATCTACTTCGATCAACTGTGGGGTCCAAGATCCAATGGCTAGGGTTGACATCAATGACTACAACCAATGACTAGGGTTGACATCAATGAAAACAACCAATCTTCCAACACCCTCATTGATAACAATACTATGCTCATTGAAGGGTCGATTGAACCTTCTCTAAGATCCCCTTAATGGGAAAACTAAACTAAGGGTTAATCAATCCATAAATATGCTTCAACTAGATACTAATACTATTCTTGAGGAGGAATAGAGTGACACTTTCACATGGTCCCCCAAGCCAAGAATACTATGCCTGAGAAAGGGTTGATTGATCCTTTGATGCAGGAGCATCGCAAGGGCATGCAAGCATAGATAGCAGCGAGCCAGCGCGGAGATAAGAAACAGCTGGAAAAGCACCGAGCACATTTTTTGAAAAATGTTTTGAAATATTAATGAAGTCATTAAGTGGAGGCATGCTTGTATTATTGTAAAAGGACCTTGAGCGATCCGCTCTCGTCCATAGTAGATAAGAGGCATTTATGTGTAATGAATATAGGTGATAGAATTTAATGCTTAGATTAGACAGTTTAGAGTGAAAGAGGGAAATGGTATATAGACACCCTCATTGTATAGTTGTAAGATTATTATGAGCATAGCGCATAGAGAAGAGAGCATAGAGTTGTAGTTGAAAACGCTCATGTACAGAGATTTGAATTAATAGAAAGAACTTTGATTCAAATTCATGGTGTCATATTTGTTCTTTGTGTATGCCTGTTGAATATTATGCTCATGGATGTTTACTTTCTGTTATACATTTGCTTTATATGCTGTGTATATGATTTCATGCTTTGTGTTTGAAGTCTGAGAGAGAGTAAGGGATGAGTTTCAATTGTTTCTCTATCTGAGCAAGAGTTCCTACAAGGAGTGCAGTGAAGTTGTACGCAAGGAGTGCGTTGACAAGAATTCAGAGTTTTATCTCTGAAAGCTCAGGAGGGTTAACGTTGTTCGCATTTCCGCAGAAGTGCAAGTTAGGCATAGGAGCCATGCAAAGGGGTGCGCAAGCCGAGTAAAGTCTCAGAGTTTGCGAACCTGAGAAATTGTTGAAGGACTACTATTGCAGGGAGTGCGCAGAGTCGAAGGACTTCAATTCTTTGAAGTAATTGAAGGATTTGCCACAAGGAGTGCGTGCAGGAGTCTTCTTTAAGACTCGGAGTTGGAGAAAGCTCAGGAGGGATAGAGTCTTTGCAGTCGTCGAAGAAAAGCATAGAAGATTGGTGCCTTGAGGCATTGAAAGGAGGCGTCACAAGTTTTGTGTTGTAGACGATTAAGTTCTGTGGAAAAACACTTTGTTTAAGAGTGCAGAAGTTCTTGAAGGGAGAAGCAGGCAGTCGAGATTCTCCATAGAGAATTCGTGGAGTCCCGCGAGCCGTCAAATTTCGCAGACGAGCAAGGAGGTTACGGTGGTCGTTTCTGCAAGCAGAAGCTCAGGAGAGAGAGGGCCATAGATTCACGCCAACGAGGACCGTTGGATTTACTTGCGAAATTCCATTTCGGGGTTTCGTGGGTGGAAGGACCGAAGCTTCGACATTTGGATTCACGAAATTGCAAAATCCGAAACCTCGACACAACGAAAAATTTCATAGTGGGGCTAGTACTTGGACACGTGGCGGGGTCCGAGCAATTCGACATTTCGGGGTTTGAATGAACGAGAGTAAGCCAAGAGGTTGGCGGATCAAATCCCCGAAACGTGAAAGAGAGAACTTCGGGATTCAAGAATTCGGGGTTCACGGTGACATAAGGTTGGGATCGCGAGTCTAGGACCCCCGATACCCGAAACAGCGAAATTACATGGGTTGGCAGATCGCGAGGAGGCAACAGGTGGTAGAAGCCCACGTCAGCTGGAGAGTTGGTGAAGAGATGCGTGGAAGAACGTGGAGGTTTTCGACAAGGGTTGTGGGACCCAGAGAAGGCACGCAAGTCTTTCGAGATTTCGGGACCGGAAGGTAGAAGAGACATAGAGATCTTTTATATCGAGCTCTCGGTGCGCGAAATAGCGTTGATCGTTGGATCAAGGGAAATCTCTAGAACCGTTGATTTCTTGTGGAGGTGGAACCATAGCGTTCCAGCGTTTATCGGAACTCGGCATATCGACATTCGGAGGTCTGAAGGCACAGCTGCTTGACCACAAGACTCACGAAGTCACGAAGTCAGATCTCTCGAAGTGCGAAGGGAGATTCGCCAAGGTTTTTTGTGGGCGTAGATTTCCCGAAAGGGAAATAGAAGAGCCAGTTCGAGAGAGCTCTTTGGGCCAGATGAATAGAGCGATCCTGTGTGCGTGGACTTCCGACCTGTGGGTTGGTAGGGATGCGTCAGGTGTGGTATCAGAGCCTGATTCTTGTTTGTATATTTCAGGCAGGAAAAGAAAGAAGGAATTTCAATCATTCCGCCGAGGAGAAGGGATAGACAAACACCCGATCCGCCAGAGGATAGAGAGGTGTCAAGAGAAAGAGGTAGACAGGTGTCGAATCCAGCCATGGAAAGAGATATACATGACCTATGCGCCAGAGTCGTGGACATGGAAATAAAGCAGAGGCGCACAACTGGTATTGGAGATGTCAGTGAGTCCGAAAGCAAAGATGAAGCTGGACATGGAGAAGAAGAAGTCACAACAAAAGATGCAGCAAATGAACACTTGATTAGAGTTGTTGCAAGAATGAGTGCAAGAGCCAAAATGGACATTCCAGTTTATGAGGGAAACTTGAATGTTGAAGAGCTTCTAGACTGGATTAGAGCTCTAGACACATATTTTGACTATGAAGATGTCGAAGAAGACAAGAAGGTCAAACATGCTGTCACGAGACTTAAAGGGCATGTAGCATTGTGGTGGGATGCACTGCACGCTGACAGACACTGCCAAGGTAAGCAAAAAATCAAGAGTTGGGATAGGATGATTGCAAAGATGAAAGAGAAATTCATTCCCAGGGATTACCAAATTACTCTATTTCGAAGGATGCATAACTTGAGACAGAAGTTGATGACAGTGAAGGAGTACACTGAAGAGTTCTACAGGCTGAACATTAGAGCAGGTCATCGTGAAAGTAATGATGAAAAGGTTTCCAGGTATATGAATGGCTTGAGATATGAAATTCAGGATGATATGAGCATGATGACCATCCGAACGGTGGAAGATGCTTATCAAATGGCTCTAAAGGCGGAAGAGAATCTGAGCCGAAAACAAGGTCAAAGAGGCCGAGGTAGAAGTCAAGCTAGGGGCAAATCAGTTGTCCAAGATAGAAGTCAGAAGCCTAAGGAAGACTGGAAGAAACCTCAACCTCAGATTGAGAGAGGTGGAAGCTCACAGAAAGGGAAATATGCTGGACAGAGAAGGCAGTATGCTGATCAGAGAGGAGAGTATGCTGATAACAATATTTTTCCTCGTACTAGAGGTAGAGGAAGAGGAAGAGGTGGAGTGCTAACCTGCTTCACATGTGAAAAGGTCGGACACAAGTCTTATGAATGTCCAGACAAGAAGAAAGAGGAAGAAGAGACTCACATTGCCGAAGCACAAAGGCGAAATGTTGAGGTAGAGGATGCTGAAGGTGGAAGATCGCTGATGATGAGAAAATCTCTTTTAACACCAGAGAAGGAGGTGGAGACTTCAGTCCAAAGAAACAGTCTTTTTCGAACTGCATGCAAAACCAAAGACTGGAAATGTAAAGTTATTGTAGACAGTGGTAGCACGGATAATCTCATTTCAACAGAGATGGTAGAAAAATTGGAGTTGGAGACGATTGATCATCCAAACCCATATAGAGTTTCGTGGTTGCAAAAAGGACATCAGGTAAATGTCACTAAGAAATGTTTAGTTGAGTTTAAAATAGGAGGCTATAAAGATGAAATACTCTGTGATGTTATTCCTATGGATGTTTGTCATCTATTGCTGGGTAGACCGTGGCAATATGACAGGAATGTGATTCATGATGGGAGAATGAACACATACACCCTAGAGAAGAATGGGAGAACCCACATGCTGTTACCGATTAAGGATAAAGAGGTGAAGCCTGAAGTAAGTAACACTGTACTTCTCATGAGTGGGAAGGAACTTCTTACAGAGGTTAAGAAGGAGGAACCACAATTCATTGTGGTCAGGAAGCCAACGATTGTTTTAACTAGCACAAGGGTAGATGATTTACCAGAAGAGGTTCAGGAACTGCTGGAAGAGTTCGCTGACATAGTAGTGGATGAACTACCTCGTTCGTTGCCACCAATTAAAAGTATAAGTCATCAAATTGATCTCATACTAGGAGCTAGTTTTCCAAACAAAGCAGCATACATATTGACGCCGCAGGAGAATGAAGAGGTCAAAAGACAAGTCCAGGATTTGTTGGACAAAGGTTTGGTTAGAGAAAGTTTGAGTCCGTGTGCTGTTCTGACAGTAGTCAGTCCGAAGAAAGATGGAGGCTGGAGGATGTGTACTGACTCGAGGGCGATCAACAAGATAACCATCAGGTACAGATTTCCATTGCCAAGGATGGATGATCTGATGGATTGCTTGAGTGGGGCCAAATTTTTTTCAAAGATTGATTTGAAAAGTGGTTATCACCAAATCCGCATGAGAGAAGGTGATGAATGGAAGACAACATTCAAAACTAATGAAGGGTTATACGAATGGATTGTCATGCCGTTTGGTTTAACAAACACGCCGAGTACTTTCATGAGATTGATGAATGAAGTCCGGAAGGATTTAATCGGAAATTTTTTCATTGTGTATCTTGATGACATACTGGTTTTCAGTAAAACAAAGGCAGAGCATCTGAAACATTTGGCTACAGTGATGCAGAGGTTACAACAAGAGAAGCTGCTGATAAATATGAAGAAATCCTCATTCATGAAGACAGAGCTCATTTATTTGGGGTTTGTTATTTCTGCAGATAAGTTGAGGATGGATCCAGATAAGGTGGAGGTAATCAAGAATTGGCCATCACCAAAGAGTATATTTGAGGTAAGAAGTTTTCACGGATTCGCTAGTTTCTACCGAAAGTTCATCAAGAATTTTAGTGGAATTAGTGCACCGATGATGGACACAGTAAAGAAGAAACACAAGTCTTTTCACTGGACAGAAGAGGCTGAGAAAAGTTTCAATCTGTTGAAAAGGAAAATCACGGAACAACCAATTTTGGTGTTGCTTGATTTCAGTAAGACATTTCAAGATAAGTGTGATGCAAGTGGATTTGCAATAGGGGCAGTCTTGAGTCAGGAAGACAGGCCGATAGCATACTTCAGTGAGAAGATGAATGAAGCCAAGATAAAATACTCCACGTATGACAAGGAGTTCTATGCTATTATTCAGGCATTGAAGAAATGGAGACACTACTTGATTCCCAAGGAGTTTGTCTTGTATAGTGATAATCATGCATTGCAATTTGTGACTCAATAGGAGAAGTTGAATCAAAGACATGTTAAATGGGTTGAATATATGCAAAATTTCACTTTTGTGATTCAACATATTTCTGGGACTGCTAACAAAGTTGTCGATGCTTTGAGTAGGAAATGTTTGCTATTGCAGGAGTTCAGAGTCAAAACATTGGGTTTTGATGATCTCAGGGACATGTACAGAGATGATCTAGATTTTAAAGAGGCGTACGAAGCAGCTGAGAATTCCAATTCTCAGGGATAGAAACCAATGTGCAGAATACATGATCCAGGAAGGATTACTGTTTAAAGGTAATCAACTTTGTATTCCAAAATGCTCCATGAGGGAGAATTTGCTGAAGGAGAAACACAGTGGAGGATTGGCCGGACATTTCGGTCTTGACAAGACATTTGCAAAGTTGAATGAGTCATATTTTTGGCCAGGAATGTGAGCAGACATCAAAAGATTTGTGGACAGATGTAGAATTCGTCAACATTCAAAAGGAAAGAGGCATAATGCAGGTTTTTATCAACCATTACCCATACCTGAGAGGCCGTGGGATGCAGTCAGCATGGAATTCATATTGGGGTTGCCAAGAACATAAAGAGGGTTTGAATCGATATTTGTGGTAGTGGATAGATTTTCCAAAATGACACATTTCATTCCATGTCAGAAAACCAGTGACGCAACTCACATTGTGAACCTGTTTTTTAAAGAAGTCATTCGACTTCACAGCTTGCCAAGGAGCATAGTTTCGGATCAAGACACTAAGTTCGTAGGACACTTTTGGAGAACCTTATGGAAAAAGCTGGGAACAAACTTGTCGTTTAGTTCAGCTTATCATCCTCAGACGGATGGGCAGACAGAAGTTGTGAACAGGAGTCTGGGAGACTTGCTGAGGATCTTGGTGACAGAACACCACAATCAGTGGGACAACATATTACCATAGGCGGAGTTTGCTTATAATGACTCGCTTAATAGGAGCACAGGACAGAGTCTGTTCTAGATTGTTTATGGCATGAAACCGAGAGAAATTTCTGAGCTGAGGGATTCATAATAGATTGCGACTAGGAGCACTAGTGCAGAAGATTTCACAGAGGCGATGAAAGAACTTCACAGCCAGGTGAAGGAACGATTGCAGAGTTCAAACCAAGAATATAAGCAGAGAGCAGATCAACACAGGAGACAACTTCAATTTGAGGTTGGTGATTTGATTCTGGCACATTTGAGAAAGGAAAGGTTTCCGAGGGGAACATATCATAAACTCAAGATGAAGAAAATCGGGCCATGCAAGGTCTTTAAGAAATTTGGGGCGAATGCATATGAGATTGAATTACCTGATGGGATCGGAATTTCTTCGATATTCAATGTCTCGGATTTGTACCCTTATAAAGCTGAGGAAGCAGGGACAGGTAGTGAACAGCCAGAGGTTCAGTGGACAAAACAAATTCCAGTTGCAGAAAATCCACAGATGGAGCGCATACTGGACAAAAGAGTTGGCAAGAAGGCCAGGCGAAAGCAATACTTTGAATACTTGGTCAAGTGGAAGGGCCATCCAGTTGAAGATGCCAGCTGGGAGAACGAAGCCGAAATACAGAAGCATGGACAGACCATGCGCGAGCTCATGGATAGGAGCCCATGAAAATTTTCAACCAAGGGAGTATGATGCAGGAGCATCGCAAGGGCGTGCAAGCATAGCCAGCAGTGAGCCAACACAGAGATAAGAGACAACTGGAAAAGCACCAAGCACATTTTTTGAAAAATGTTTTGAAATATTAATGAAGTCATTAAGTGGAGGCATGCTTGTATTATTGTAAAAGGACCTTGAGCGATCCGCTCTCGTCCATAGTAGATAGGAGGCATTTATGTGTAATGAATGTAGGTAGATAGAATTTAATGCTTAGATTAGACAGTTTAGAGCGCAAGAGGGAAACATGATATAGACACCCTCATTATATAGTTGTAAGATTATTATGAGCATAGCGCATAGAGAAGAGAGCAGAGAGCTGTAGTTGAAAACACCCATGTACAGAGATTTGAATTAATAGAAAGAACTTCGATTCAAATTCATGGTGTCGTATTTGTTCTCTGTGTATGCCTGTTGAATATTATTCTCATGGATGTTTACTTTCTGTTATACATTTTCTTTATATGCTGTGTATATGATTTCATGCTTTGTGTTTAAAGTCTGAGAGAGAGTAAGGGATGAGTTTCAATTGTTTCTCTATCTGAGAAAGAGTTCCTGCAAGGAGTGCAGTGAAGTTGTCCGCAAGGAGTGCGTTGACAAGAATTTAGAGTTTTATCTCTGAAAACTCAGGAGGGTTAACGTTGTTCTCATTTCCATAGAAGTGCGAGTTAGGCACAGGAGCTGTGCAAAGGGGTGTGCAGTCCAAGTAATGTCTCAGAGTTTGCGAACCTGAGAAATTGTTGAAGGACTACTGTTGCAGGGAGTGCGCAGAGTCGAAGGACTTTAATTCTTTAAAGTAATTGAAGGATTTGCCGCAAGGAGTTCATGTAGGAGTCTTCTTTAAGACTCGAAGTTGGAGAAAGCTCAAGAGGGATAGAGTCTTCGCAGTCGTTGAAGAAAAGCATAGAAGGTTGGTGCCTTGAGGCATTGAAAGGAAGCGTCACAAGTTTTGTGTTGCAGACGGTTAAGTTCCATGGAAAAACACTTTGTTTAAGAGTGCAGAAGTTCTTGAAGGGAGAAGCAGGCAGTCGAGATTCTCCATAGAGAATTCATGGAGTCCCGCGAGCCTTCAGATTTCATGGAGGAGCAAGGAGGTTACAATGGTCGTTTCTGCAAGAGGAATCTCAGGAGAGAGAGGGCCGTAGATTCAAGGCAACGAGGACCGCTGGATTTACTCGCAAAATTCTATTTCGGGGTTTCGTGGGTGGAAGGACCGAAGCTTTGACATTTGGATTCGTGAAATTGTGAAATCTGAAACCCCGACACAGCAGAAAATTTCATAGTGGGGCCAGTACTTGGACACATGGTGGGGTCCGAGCAATTTGGCATTTCGGGGTTTGAATGAACGAGAGTAAGCCAAGAGGTTGGCAGATCAAATCCCCGAAACGCGAAAGAGAGAACTTTGAGATTCGAGAATTTAGGGTTCACGATGACATAAGGTTGGGATCGCGAGTCTAGGACCCCCGATACCTGAAATAGAGAAATTACATGGGCTAGCAGATCGCGAGGAGGCGACAGGTGGCAGAAGCCCATGTCAGCTGGAGAGTTGGTGAAGAGACGCGTGGAAGAACGTGGAGGTTTTCGACAAGGGTTGTGGGACCCGAAGCAGGCACGCAAGTCTTTCGGGATTTTGGGACTGGAAGGTAGAAGAGACATAGAGCTCTTGTATATCGAGCTCCCGGTGCATGAAATAACGTTGATCGTTGGATCAAGGGAAAGCTCTAGAACCGTTGATTTCTTGTGGAGGTGGAACCTTAGTGTTCTAACATTTATCGGAACTCAGCATATCGACGTTCAAAGGTCTAAAGGCACAGTCACTTGACCACAAGACTCGTGAAGTCGTGAAGTTAGATCTCCCGAAGTGCGAAGGGAGATTCGCTAAGGTTTTCTGTGGGAGTAGATTTCCCGAAAGGGAAATAGAAGAGCCAGTTCGAGAGAGCTCTTTGGGCCAGAGGAATAGAGCGATCCTGTGTGCATGGACTTCCGACCTGCGGGTTGGTAGGGCTACATCATCCTTCCTTAGAGTCTCGATTGAGAGAAATAATGCCCTTTAAGGAAAAACAATAAGCTTGAGAGAGGTTCAATTGACCCTTCCCTAGGTTCCCAAGAATGAGAATACTATGCTTGAGGAAGGGTCATCCAACCCTTCCCCATGCTACCACTAAGTGAGAATACTATGCTTGATGAAGGATCAATTGACACTTCACCAAGGTAAGATCAACAAGAATATTATGCTTTAGGAAGTGTTAGAGGATGCTTCCTTGGGCTTACCCTCGAGACACATAATAATCTCAAGGGAATGTAGGCCAACCATTTCTCAATCTCCCCCTCGATGCAAATACTATGATTCAGAAAGGGTTGGGAAACCCTTCCTTGGGATTGTCCTCCATGTATTATGCTCAAGGAATGAATTAACCAAACCTTTCCCAAGATCCCCTGGATGGGATAACAATTCTAGAGGAAGGCTCAATCAACCCATAAACATGCTACAACTAGACACTAATACTATGCTCAAGGAAGAATCAATTGACACTTCCCCATGGTCCCCTAAGATGAGAATATTATGCTTGAGTAAGGGTTGGCTGACGCTTCCTCAAACTCCCTCTCGAGCAAAACAATATGCTTCGAGGAAAAATAAAAATATTGAAGAAGGATTGACTGACCCTTCCTTGGGATCCCAAGAAAAAGAATACCATGCATGAGGAATGATTGGTTGACCCTTCCCCATGCTCCCCCACAATGAAAAAATACTATGCTCAAGGAAGGTCGACCAACTCTTCCTCAAGCTCCCCTTTGACATGAATATTATGATTTATAAAGGATCAACTAACCCTTCCTTGGAATCCCCATCGATGCAAATGCTATTCTAGAGGAAGGGTCGACCAACCCTTCGATAGGCTCTCTTAAAAAAAATTATATGCTTGAGGAAGGGTTGGTTGACACTTCTTTATGCCCCCCACAATGAAAGTACCATGATCGAAGAAGGATCAACCAACCCTTTACCGAGTTTCCCCTCGATGTAAATAGTATGCTTCAAAAAGGGTTGACTAACCCTTTCATTCGATCTCTAAAATCTAAATATTATGTTTGAGGAAGGGATGGCCAATCTTTAACTCAAAATCCCCCCCAACGAATACTATGCTTCTGAAATGATCCATTGACACTTCCCCTGGATCCTTCGTAATGTGAATAATATGCTTGAGGAAGGGAAAGTCAACCCTTCTCTTGGTTATCCTTTGACGAGAATACTATGCTTGAGGAAGGGTTAGTTGAACCTTTGACGTAGACCCCCACCTCAATAGGGTCCACTGACCTCCCGGTCTTTGGATCTTCAACTTCTCGAGCCAAAGTGGCTCCTCGGTTCCTGCTGGAACCTTCAACACTAAATGACCACATGTCCTTTTCTAACCTCCGCCTGCGCGAACATGCACAATATGAGAGCCTTCACTCCACATGACCCCTGACATGACCACAACCTTAACCCGAAAATATCACTTTCTACAGGGACAGGTTTTAGAGAAGAACATCATAGTTGAATATGTGGGAACAAAAGAACAAGTGACAAATATATTTACAAAACTGCTTCCAAGGGAAGCTTTTGAGTATCTTCGCCAGAGACTCAGAGTAATTTATATGAATTCTTTTGAATGCTTATCTTATATGTCTTATATTTACACGAGGAAGAACCATAAATAGGACAACTCAGGTTGGGGGAGCTGTTTCAGGAAGATTTCAGTCATGGGGAGTAGCCCTAAGGACAATTCAGTTAGGGGTAGCATCCCCGAACGGGAAGTTACCTCTTCCATTGATGTTAAAGGGGGAGAGATTTATTAAATGTAGGATAGAGGGTTAGATGCTTGGAGAGAGAGTACAACGACATGGTTCTAGGGGCAACGATGGTCACAGGGGGAGCATGTGCGATATGACTTCAGTATTGCATCAGAGTGTTTCAATCAATGCCAAAAGAGGATATTGTTGATTAACAACAGAGAAATAATATCTCATCAACACCTATTGAATATCGTTGAATATATGTTTTGTGAAAGGTTATTTTGGAAGGTATTATTGATAGAGAAAAGTGCGGCAGGAAAAGTGTGGAAGAAAAATCACAGGAGGAAAAGTGTGGAAGAAAAATTGCGGCAAGAAAAGTATGGAAGAAAAAGCGCAGCATAAAAATTGTAGCAAAAAAATCACGCCATAAAAATCGCAGCAGCAGATTCGCGACAACATAATCATGGTAGCAAAACCGCGGCAACAGAATGCTACAAGGAGCAAAAAATGTATGGTTTTCATATGTGTAGTGGTCAATTTATGAATATGGTTGAGGATTTTCCTTGTAAATTTGTTGGATTCCCTCTTGGAAGTTTAGGGATTGCTATAGAGTTGATCTGAGGCAGATATACTGAAGTTTAGTATTGTGTCATGTTTGAGGGCTTTTGGTTGAGGTATATTGTTGAAGTTATTGGTACATATAGAGGTTGTATAACAATGAGGTTCTAGTACATAGTTTGATGTGCAAACTTGTGGTATAGTGTTTGAGGTATATGTGATCAAATCAAATTGGTTGATGAGTATACAGTGACAGGTTTCTCAGTGATATATTTGACAAAATAGGTTGTGACAGTGACATATTTAGTTTCTACATTTGGCACTTATTTTTTAGGGTGGTTGGACGAGGCAAGGATAGGTGGTTGTAGATGGAGAACATAGGGGATTGTAGCCTCCTTCTGGTTGTAGCAAGAGAATTGGGGAGTTGGATCTTTGTAACATCCCGCTCTGGCGCACTGAGAAAACTTATTCTTTGAGAACACTTGCTCGCAAGTGATCTGGACTATTATGATATTAAAATAGTTGTCCTTGATTATGATGCGTTATGATAGATGACATGATGTTTTACTGCATTGACATAGATAGGTGCTATTGACTCAGTTTTACTGAGTGTGCAGGGTTTTGGACCTTGAGGATGTAGAGGCATCGACGGAACTCTTGGACTCTGGATCGAGTCAGGGAGTGTGCTATTGGGGTTTGATTGTTTTACTGTGATTTTAGTACATTTGATTAGATGATATGATGTGGACATGTCTGACATGATTGTTGATGATGTAGGCTGACGATAGCTTGCCGACCAGACTCACATATGGAGTAAAGGGGCCACACATGACTACCAGAGAGGTTGAGGGAGAGGTGTGGACAACAGTCCTGCCACAGCCTACTAGCACTCCTGTCATGGCTCAAACTGTAGGTTAACGATTACCTAGTTCGAGAGGACCCACGATACCACAAGGGAAGACTGCGACAGTCGCTCGCGATGATTCTAAGGGGCACACAATAAGGCGGGGGCCTTATTCCTTAGAAGCCTTTATTGTCCCACAAGTTCACCTGACAGAGTGTTGACTCCAGGGGTTATTGATGTCTACCAATCAGTCAAGAGGCGAGTGACACCCTTGGAGCATGTGGTGCATCCTGAAGGGCACGTTGTGCAAAAGAAACAAAAGAGGCGAGTGGCACCCTTGGAGCACGTGGTGCGTCCTGAAGGGCACGTCGTGCAAAAGAAACAAAAGAGGCGAGTGGCACCCTTGGAGCACGTAGTGCGTCCTGAAGGGCACGTCGCGTTGATGATGTTAAAAGGAACGA
The DNA here is from genome assembly GCA_009831015.1 of Picea engelmannii. Taxonomy (NCBI): domain Eukaryota; kingdom Viridiplantae; phylum Streptophyta; class Pinopsida; order Pinales; family Pinaceae; genus Picea; species Picea engelmannii. The sequence goes on from ML802276.1 coordinate 200,788, forward strand.
ACCTGGATGGCCCTAAGACTTTTATCTCATTAAGAAATTAAAAAAAAAAAAATAACTCCCCTAATTAAGTGTCACCCGATCTAGAATATAAGTTCTAAGTTTAAAACTTCGCTAGAGGTAAATTTTGTCTACCCTTAGGAAAGTATCTCTATAAAAATAAAACGATAAAGTTTAAAATAAAAACCAATTAAGCAATAATTGTGGACTTCATAAATTTTTGGGTAAAATGAAGAGAGTAAGAACTTAAATAAAATCTATGGATAAAAGGTAAAAAAGAATTTAATTATTTAACTTGTGAAAGTGTAAAACGATATTAAATTAATAATAAAAGGAAAAGAGGTTAAGTTGCACAACTGCAGTTTTTAGCTCTAATAAAAAGGGGAAAGAGGGAAATTATAAAAAATTTGGAAATTAGGGAATGGAGGTAACATAAAAAGGGAAAGAGGGGAACTTATGGTAAAAAGAGGGAGGTCAACTTAGTAAAGAATCTGCATTTAAGAACTTTCTAATTTTGAACTGACTTAGCATTTTCATTTTAGGGAAAGCCTTTAAAACATGTAAGGGAATCTAGGGACACCTAGGAGTAAATTTAGGAGTAACTCTAGGTGGGTGAGGGAAATAAGACAAATTAATAAATTAAAGAAAATAATTATTGAGGAATTTGGGGGATGAATGACACTTGTACGAAGGAGAATTTTTAGAAGATTTTTATTAAAACTTAAAGTAAATGAGATTTAGGGAAAGATTGAAAGTTCTAAAACTCTATAAAAGAGAGGAAGGAGGAGGAATAAGGGGATCAGTTGTTAGCGTAACGTTACACTGCTGGATTAATGACTTGACTGATTTACTTGCGGGAGTTGGGATTTCCCAGCTCGGAGAGGAGTGGTAGCTCGGCCTTGTGAGGCGAGCTGGGAGCTAGACGTACCATCTGGATAGTGTGTGGCCCCTTTGCGGCTTGGGGGGCTAAGGGGGAAGTAGAGTACCCCTAGCATTGGCGGGGAGGTACCGGTGAGGTCTCGATGGTCGGCGAGCGGGAGCGGCAAGGAGCATGCAGGCGTCATTCGAGGCAGGTGATAAGGAAATGGTATGCTTTTTCATTTGTAGAGTAGAATGCATTAAGACTTATTCTAAGATCTGAAATTGATTGTAAATGGTCATGATGTAACATACGTAAAAAGGGTTTTTCTCTACGTTTGTATTATGCTTGATGGATAATAATAGCCTGCGTATTTGCATCGAATGTGAATTTATTTACTAAAAATTTCATCTAATATGAATGGGAGATAGCGAAAATATTATATGCAGCAATTTATACCCAATTTGATTTCTGTCGTTTATATCTAATTCACATCTAACATGATTCCAGTGATAGTGAAATTTCGATACACAGTAGACCACAGTTTTGGTTGGAGAGTTTTAACTCTGTGCCCCTTGTTCACGAAATTTTATACCTGGCTGCGATGGTACTGTGTGATGGTCATGACACAATTTTTTCTCTGCGTTTGGCCTATTTTAATAACTGTAATAACTGTTTGCTTTGCGAATGTCACTGTGAATGGTTGTAACATGTTTTTCTCTACAAATCGTGTGATGTTTTCGTTGAATTTAGTTCTGCAAAACTGTTTTAGGCAAAGGATGAATTATAGTAACTCTGCGATTGCTTATGAATGGTTGTATGGACATCTCTTGGGCAAGCGTATTGGTGCATCTGTGTATTTACTTCTGCAGAGTGTTTCTGTGTAATCCCTTCCTCTGCCAACTTATCTACACAATGGTGGTTGTAATACAACTCGACAATTTGGTTTTATGCCTCACAACTTTGGTAACTCTGCGATTGGGTAATACTACTCTCTGCTCATGCCCTTTTTTCTAGAACCCTCCCATGCATTGCGCTCATCATGGATTGTAGCTTGGAATCCAGCGTGAGCCCCCACTCTTGAATTAAAGTGCTGTAATACCCACACCTCAGCTTCTGGAGCTCCGTGTGCCTTCCCTGCCTGTGAGTCGACTGTTGTTCCTCTGCGTAAGGTCAGTCTCCCCGCAGCTGAATCAATGGATGATTAAATTGTTCGGTGGATGGTTGATTATTGCTCCCTCATCCTGAGTTTAATGCACATAGGAATATCTCCTTATGGATTGCCTTAATGCAGGCAGCGATATCTCCTTTAGACAAAAATTCCATCCCTTGCGCCCTTCGCTTTACCTTCTTCATTTTTCCATCTTAAATGTTAGACTTATCCTTGGGCAGCAGGTATAGTACTCTGCTTGTTTTACGATCAATGAGGCTATTACTAATATTATATATAATGGTATTAATGTTATATATAATATTAATAATGGTATTGGGTAAAATCATGAATCTGGGTAACACTTTCATAACAATCGGGTCTCCAAAATTTCTAGCGACAATTTTTTGGTCGAACAAATGTTGCTTTCGGCCTAAATTTTTTTTGGCCAAAAATTTTCACGTCAAATTTAACAGTGCCCTCAAAATTCGTGTACAATGTTTTTTGGATGAATTGTTTTCCCGTGGTAAGCATATTTCGGCCGAGAGACTTTTCCGCTGAAATGCTTATTTTTAACGGATTTCGTTAAAAAATAGGTTTCGGCCGAAAGAATATTTCGGCCGAAAACTTGAAAATGGGACTGTTTGCAGGAAACTGCAAATTCTCTCCATCTTACTTCATCTTTGGAGGTAGCGGAATCCTACAAATACTCAGAATTTAGTTTGAGAATTGATACCAACATTTTGAAAATTGAATCTACTTTCATTAGGTATAATTTGCTTTCATTTTCATTGTTTTTATCTAATTTTATTTAATTTTATAAAAAAATCACTGCATAATATTTTTAGGTGAGATTATGATTCGGTGAAATGAAAAATTCATATCTTTAAAAATATACAACGGAAAATTATGGAAAAATTATATTCATAATTGTTAAACTGTTCTCTTCAAAAGGGTATTTTTAGATTTTACTTTTAAGTAAAAATTAAGATAGATACAAGGTGTATAAAAACACGTGTTTAAAATCTGCAACGTTTTCATCTTGGTCAACTTCAAAAAATTCTAGAAATTATAATATTCATCCGTTAGATTCAAAATTATAGTCATAATAAAATAGAGTCTTTGTAGATTGTTGCAATATATTTCATTTCTTAAAAACATAAGTTTAATAATAGATACATTGTTGTGGAAAACAATATCTCATTATCATTCATTTCATGTTTAAGGAACATATTGTTAAACAATTGTCAAATTGACATATCAAATATTAATAAAAAAAAATTGAAAAATAGTCATTAGAAATATAAAAAAATTATTCACAAGTTTTGTTTTTACTGTAAAGTGAAATTCTAAATAAAAAAAATACTTTTGTATGCCGGAAGTTGAAGAACTTGTGAAAATACAGTTTTTTTGGTCATAAAACAAGCAAAAGTGTTACCCATCTTCATGATTTTACCCTATTAATATTATATTATAATGGTATTGATGTTGTTTATATTTGTCGAATTGATAACTTAGTTTGGTTGTATTGATTAAACTATGCTTTAATTTTTGCTAGAATTAGATTGTAAGATTAATATGGATATTAACATGATCTAGTACCACCCAACTCTGATCATTCGCCCTTGCCTCTGTAATGAAACCGTATCAATTCGCCCTGCAAAACTGTGTGGAAAACCTTTAAAATTCGCCTCTGCCACTGTAAATAAAAACATCTAATTCTGCCCTTGCAAAACTGTGTTAAAATCTGGAAAATTACTACCCGACAACTGTATTAGAATCGTATTTATACCCACCTCTGCAACTGTTAAAAATTGCCCAAATTCGCCCCTGCCAGCAGTGTTCAAGTCGTAACCTTTCGCCCTACACAATTTGAATTAAAAATCGTATATATATTTACCTCTGCAAGAGCGTGATGTACGACGGTGAAGGGATTTTCTATGACGCGGTCAGGAAAAATTTCTGAGTTGATTCCTGGTTTTGATAGTTTCCATTGCGATAGTTGCCAAATGATTATTGATGCCTGGCATGCAACCATAGCCGCTAGTTGTCTAGTTGCTAAATTTTTTCTTTACTTGGCATAGTGGATGGGCCGCTAGTTTTTTTTGTCATTGTTAATGTATAGAGTTTACTGTTTTTATTCTATTGTATCTATTATTGTAATGATAAGGTAATATAAATAAAGCGTAATGGTGACTGTTATTGATAACATAAATGTTATTGTGATTGTAAAGGTATTGTTACTATAATATGATATTATGGTAATATGCAAATATAAGGCCTTTGTATTAGATTGTTCTTACAATATAAAACAAAATGTAATGTTAGGGTTATATAAAAGTAATGTTATTGTTATTCTAATGCAATGTTATCGTAACATAAAAGGTAAGGACATTGTTATTTTAGTGGAAATGTTACTGAAATTTTATTGTTATGGATAACATAAATTGTTACAGTAATTATTGTAAAGGTATTCTGACTGTAAATTATATGGTTAATGTAATATGTAAAGGTAACGTCATCGTAATATATTGTTTCTGAAATATGTAAGAGTAAAGTTTTTGCAATATAATATAGAGTGTAACGTTAGTGTTAGATAACATATAGAAAGTAATGTCATGGTTATTTTAGTACAATGTTATTGTAATTTTATGGTTATTGATGACATCTAAATTATAAGGTCCTTGAACTAAGTACCTTAAATTATTACGATTTAGTAAATGGGGATTATGCAATTAGTTAATTTACATTATTTTAAGGTTGGGTTGGGTAACTTGTCAACTAATGGAAATTAAATGCAGTAATGGATCTGCAATTAATGCTAATTGAGTCATAGATAATGCCTTGTCTTAATCACCGTTGGTTGTTTTCAGAATCCTTTTGACTTGCACCATCTGTAGAGGATGTGGTCATTCTTTAATCATTGTTGTACTTGGTTGTAAAAAATTTATTGCTTGGTCTGCTTGTGTCGAGCGGGATGTAGACACCTCCATCCTCCTCAGAACAGTCGCTAGCCCTGAGACCTTAAATGGTTAAAATCGATGGGAACCTGGGCTTGAGCATTGCTTATGTGTCTTGGAGGTCCTAACCATTGCAGGGTAGGATGGGCGGGTAGTCAGTCTTACTTATTGTCGATTGATTGTCATTAAAATGCATGCAGTTACTTGATGTGTGTCTTAGGTCATCATGTTGTGTTTGTCGTGGTTTGCGTCTTGTTCGTCGTCGGGTGGTGATGCAGAGTCGAATGTGTTTATTTCCCTTGTACATGCACGCACACACATTTAAAAATAAAAATAAAAAATAAAAAATTGTACTTGTTATATGAGGTTCGTCGTCGTAACGAGGAGGTTTGTTACATATGGTATCAGAGCTGGTTCAACCCACTACTTGGGATCGCTACGGATTTCATTGAAATGATTTGATTATACGGTTGCTAATCGAGTTGATTGTGTGTATGCAGGTAATCATGGTTAGAGAACGCCGCAGAGGCAGACGACGGGGTGCGAGGGGAGGAGGTGCGACGCCTCTAGTAGCATCCACACCTGAGGGGTCTAAACCCCAGGGAGATGAGCAGGTTCTCGGGCAGGAGAAGATAACAGTTGGCGATGTAGTCGGAATGATGAGATCTTTTCAGCGCATGTCCGAGGCACTGATCAGCCGTTTGGACAGAGATAAGGCCAGAGCGTCGACGCCCGCTGAGGTTCCACCGTGCGCACCAGCCGTTATTGGTAGCATTCATCGTGAACTCGAGAAGGTCAAATTTTCCGAGTTCTTTGCTGCCCCGGACGCCGCCGCCGCCGAGGCATGGTTGGAGAACATGGCGATGTGCTTCTCACTTCACGATTATACCTCCAACATGAAGGTCCGCATGGCGGTCTTTCAACTGAAGGGGAGCGCTCTTCTATGGTGGAAGACGCTTCTACCGCAGTTGAACATGGGCATCGAAGACGTGTCATGGGAACTGTTCAAGGAACGGTTCCGAGAGAAGTACCTTTCAGAGGAATTCATTGAGTGTCAGCTCAATGAGTTCAACGCCCTACGACAGGGAGGTCATACGGTGCCTGAGTACGAGGCTCCTTTTATGGAGCTGCTCTGGTATGCTTTGCACCTTAACACAGAGAAACTTAAGGTCAACAGGTTTGTGTTCAGCCTTAACGACAGCCTATGTGTAAAGGTTAGGATTTTGATGCCCCAAACCTTGCACGATGTCGTCTAGAAGGCCCTCATAGCAGAGGAGGAGCTTATCAGTGGGGGTCAGAACAAGACTCCAGTGAGACTAGCAAGGCAGTTTTCAGCTGGAACCTAGCAACACCAAACACCAGCGAGACATATGATGGGATATCGTGGCTTCCAGAGGGGATCCACTTTCACTACACCCTGATGACCGACGCCTCAGCAATGAACACCTTATCGGGGACCACAACATCAGCAGTAGCGTCGACCACAACCACAACAGTTTAGGCCTGTTCAACAGAACATACCAGTGTTCTAGGCCAGTGGACCATCATCTTCTACTTCGGGTACCAGGACTACTGGGCCGAAGAAGGGGTGTTGGACGTTTGGGGAGCCACACTACCAACACGACTGTCCTGTGGAGAGGACCAGAGTGTTCGGATCAGCCGGACCCACTACCGTGGGAGATATGGGCAAGGCCCATCGAATTCATGCTGCGGTGAATAACCGCCAGGTAGAGCATCAGTTGACTGTGCTCGAGACGACAGGTACCATCGCTGACCAGACCCTTAGTATTTTGATAGATCCCAATGCTACCGAGAGTTTCATTTCTGGTGCAGCGCTAAAAAGGATTAAGGTAAAGGCAGTCGAACAGGATGAGTTTAGCTTCATGGAGATGGCCTCGGGAGCCAAATAGAAGGTTGGATGAAAGGTTACGGGCTATGCCCTTAACTTGGGAGAGTTTGTCACGAGGGCCAACTTGTACATCATGATCTTAGGATCTTATGATGTTGTAACTGGTATGGATTAGTTGGAATCGCATGAGGCGATACTCAAATGTAAGACAAAATGGTTGAACTTGGTCGATGACAAGGGACAGAGGCGTATTATTGTAGGCCAGAACCATGGAGTTTCCCTAAGGTTCATTTCTTCCTTACAACTATGGAAGAGTATGCACAAGGGGTGCAAGCTTTATGCGATCCTTGCGTTAAACGAGAAGGGAGTAGCAGAAGGTCTAGAACACCTTCCAGTGGTGAGAGAGTTTGCGAATGTATTTCCGGAGGAGTTACCTGGGATGCCACCGGAGAGAGAGTTGGAGTTTACCATAGACCTAAAACCGGGGACTGAACCGATAGCAAGAATGCCTTATCGGATGTCGACCCCGGAATTACAAGAGTTGAAAATGCAACTGAAGGAGTTGTTGGACCTGGGACTAATACGTCCTAGTGTGTCACCGTGGGGTGCACCGGTTATTTTCATACGAAAGAAGGATGGATCGTGGAGGCTTTGCATTGACTACCGTCAACTAAACAAGGCCACGATCAAGAATCAATATCCCTTGCCGAGAATTGATGATCTGTTCGATCAAATGAAGGGTGCGACGGTGTTCTCCAAGATCAATTTGCGATTAGGGTATCACCAGTTGCGGATCAAGGAGGATGACGTCCCTAAGACCGCCTTTAAGATGAGGTTTGGACATTACGAGTTTATTGTTTTACCATTTGGACTGATAAACGCCCCATGAGTATTTATGAGTTTGATGAACGGGGTGTTCCACGAGTACTTGGACAAGTTTGTCCAAGTGTTCATTGACGATATTTTGATTTACTCTCGTATGACAGAGGAGCATGATGAGCACTTGCACCTGGTACTACAGTGTCTGTGAGAGCACAAATTGTATGGGAAATTGTCCAAATGCTCTTTTTATCAATCGAGGATTCACTACTTAGGGCATGTCATCTCCAGCGAAGGCATCGCAGTGGATCCAACCAAGGTCGAAGCTATTATGGAATGGCCTGCGTCGACAAATGTCATGGAAGTGCGTAGCTTTATGGGTTTAGCAGAATACTATCGACGTTTTGTCGAGGGATTTTCGAAGATAGCAAATCCAATCACGGAATTGCAGAAGAAAAACAAGAAGTTTGTTTGGACCGAGAAATGTGCGGAAGCATTTCAGAGGCTTAAGGAGTTATTGACAAGAGCACCGATACTAAAGGTCCCTGACATGGACATGGACTTCTTGGTATGCATAGACACATCCAAGGAAGGCTTAGGCAGAGTCTTGATGCAAGATAGACAAGTGATTTCTTACATTTCGAGGAAATTGAGAAGGCATGAGGAGAACTATGCGACGCACGGTTTGGAGTTATTAGCCATTGTATATGCCTTGAAGGTTTGGAGACACTACCTTGTTGGACAAAAAATTGAACTAAAGACTGACCATTGTGGACTACAACACATTTTTACGCAAAGTGACCTGAAAGGATTAAAAATCTATATTACTGATTCAACCCCCTAGTAATCCAACAATTGGTATCAGAGCAGGTTCCTTCAGAAATTAGTTTAACCATCGAAAGGTAGATCATGGAGAGCAACAGTATGTATAAAAATGGATTACCACATTTTGATGGACAAAAATATGCATTCTGGAGCAGAAGGATGAAAACATATGTACATGCACAGGGATTTGAAGTTTGGCAATCAATTGTAGATGGATACAAAGAACCAGTAGTTCCTCCAACAAATGACAACAAAAGGAAACAAAGTTTAAATAATTCAAAAGCCACAAATGTACTTTTGAATGGTTTGTGTGATTCATTATATACAAAATTTGTACATTGTAGCTCCGCTAAAGAGATTTGTGACAAAGTTCAACATATTTATGAAGAAGATTCAAAAGTCAAAGAATCAAAGCTTCAAAATTACAGAGATCAATTCGAACAACAAAAGATGAAGGAAGATGAGAATATTGCAACTTACTTTTTATGAGTTGATGAAATAGTGAATGAAATCATAGGATTAGGAGAAGAAATTGAAGAATCTGTAATTGTTCAAAAGGTACTAAGATCTCTTCCAATGAGATTTTATCCTAAGATCTCAGCACTAGAAGAAAGAGTAGGTCTAGACTCAATAAGCATGGATGAACTACATGGAATCTTCATAACCTATGAAATGAGAACTGAATAGGAAAATCATGGTATAAAAGAAGAAGCATTCAAAGAATCCAAAAGGTCAAAGAAAAAGGGAAAGAAAAAAGAAAAAGAATATAGCAACAACATTGACATCTTTAAAGACAATGAAGACGTGACCAACTTTGTCAGAAGATTGAAAAAGAGATCCGGCAATAGATATAAAGGTACGCTTCTATTGACTTTTTTTAATTGTGATGGTATTGGTCATTTTGCTAACAAATGTCCTCATAAGAAAAAGAAAATAAATGATAAAGATGATTCAAATAAAAAACAAACATATAAAGGAAAAAGAACAAAAAATGAAGTCTTCAAGAAAAGTTTATGCACCAAAGAAGACAACTCCTCATTAGATGAAGATGAATTCAGTGAAAGTGAGACAAAAAGAGTTCTACTCATGGAAATAGAAGATTTCGATAAAGAATACACCGAAGAAGAATATGAAGAGGAAGAAGTTGACTACCGAGAATAACTGTTGAGTGTTATAGAAGTTATAAAAAGAGAAAAGAAGTAAAAAAAGGATTCCAAGCAGAACTAGACAAGAAAGAAGACACTCAAGAACCAGAGCATATGATCATAGAATTGAAGGTTCAAATAAAAGAATATAAAATAATTGAAGAAGGACTCAAAAAAAAGTTAGAAGAAAGAGACGGGATCATTGAAAATTTGGAAGCAGAGATTGTCACATTGAAAAAAGATCTTCAAAAGAAAAATATGTAGAACAAATCAAAAGTTTTGGATGACATTATCAACAGTCATAGACCTAATCATGACAAGTCCGGACTTGGATACAATCAAACAAAAAAAGGATCAAGCTCCAAAACGACAAATCAAGAAACATATCCAAAAAGCTATGCAGAAACACTCAAAGGAGATAGGAAGTTCTATAAGGAATATCAGAGGGACAATCCTCCACTGAGAATATTCATATTTAAGAATCAATGACAATTAGAAAAAAAAATAGGCCTCGGGAAGAAGAAGGATCCAAAAGAGTATCTCCTTTCAAAAGATATTCAACTCCCAGGTATCAAACTATATTTTTTGGTTTATGTTATGCATGCAATAATTTTGTAAATAAAACTATAAATTGCAGAGCTAATAGCAGCAACAGAAACAACATTGAAAGTCATACAGAAAATGGTTATTCAAGAAGGCCTAGTGAAACAAAAAGAAGAAGCTACAACAGGTTTGAATCATTGAGCACTGAAGTGGAATGTTACAAGTTCAAAAACTTTGGACACATGGCCAAAGATTGTAGAATTTCAGTCCCTCCTAGAGAATCACAACAAAATAAAAGTAGTCATAGACATGAGCCTCAGAAGAGAACATGGATAAGAAATTAGAATCAATATAGCAATGAAGAATGCACGCTCTCTCTACAAGCAAAGCATAAGAAATGTGGTTGGTATTTTGATAGTGGTTGTTCAAAGCACATGCCAGGTGATGAATACAAGTTTCTAACATTGATAAAGGAAAGAGATGGATCAGTCTCCTTTGGAAACGACGACTCAACTAGAATCATTGGAAAGGGCACAATCAAAATTGGAAACAAGGACACCAAGGCATAAAATGTTCTACTAGTGGAAGATATGAAACATAATATTCTAAATGTGAGTCAAATGTATGAGCTCAACTCACATAAATGCAAGATAAGAAAAGCAGGTTCAGGAAAATTGGTTGCAACGGTTGTAAGAACTTCAAGAAACATATATGTATTAAGTGAAATTGGAAATGAAAAGTGTTTTCTAGGGAAGGAGGATGAAGTTTGGATATGGCACATAAGAATGGGTCACATAAACTTTGATAACCTCGTCAAAGTCAGCAAAAAGGAAGAATTCATAGAAATTCCCTAGATCATGAAGCCATCCAAAAATTTATGCAAGCATTGTCAATGAGGAAAGAAAACAAAGACCAGGTTCAAATCAAAGGAATACTCAACAACAAAACTACTGGAAATTGTGCATACTGATCTAGTTGGAACAACTAGAACAAAGGGTTTAAAAGGTGAGAAATACTTTACGTTATTGGTTGATGATTATATAAGAATGACCGTAGTTTTTTTTCTCAGGAATAAGTTAGAAACATTTGAAAACTTCAAGGTGTACAAGGAAACGACTGAAAATGAAATGGTTTTAAAAATAAAATGCTTGATATCTGATAATGGAGGAGAGTTTACTTCAAAGGAATTTATAGATTTCTGCAGTAAGAATGGTATAAAAAAATAATTCTTCATTGCTAGAACACCTCAACATGACGGGGTTGTTGAAATAAGGAACAAGACAGTACAAGAAATGACTCGAACAATGTTAATGGATTCGAAGTTGACAGATGTTTTTTGGAAACATGCAATGCATACATCATTTCACATTCAAAACAGAGTAATGATCATGAACAATAGTGACAAAACTCCTTACGAGATATGGAAAGGAATAACTATTGGATTACTAAGAGGGGGGGTGAATCAATAATAGAGTATTTTAATCATTTTAAACCATAAAATGCAAGTGTTATATCAATGTAACATTATCATCCAATAGTTTCAGAGTAAATAAACAATGAACAAATGAGCAATCATACATATACACAATGCACCAATGTTTTACGTGGAAACCCAAAGCTGGAGAAAACCACAAAATGTTTTTTCTTATATGTCTTTAAGAATTACATTCATTGGAAGCACCAACTTCCTTTTTTTTTCTAGCTGCAAATGGAAGGAGGCTCCAATCCCCTAGTTTCTCAGGCTACAACCCGAAGGAAGCTCCAACCCCCAAATTTTCTGGCTACAACCAGAAAGAGGCTACAACCCCTTATGTTCTCTGACTACAAACGAAGGTGGCTACAATCACCTGTCCTTTCTCCGTCTAACCGCCCTGACGTAGAAGTAGAATTATGGAACCATTGTCACACTATCGCTATGAGATATACCACTGTACAACTGTACCAACCTATACCAAACAACCTGCAACAACATGTAATCAACCTATAACATAAACAATTGCATCAACCATGCACCAACCTGTACCTCAACCTGTACCATCAACGAGTGCACCAACCATGCACCAAATATATACCAATCATGCATCAAATACACATAAAATATGACTCATCAAGATGTACCAACACCATCAACTATACACCTCATGTATGTGCCAACTCATCAACTACTTGTCTCAACCATGTACCCAACATGTACCTCAACCAAAAGCCCTCATCAATTTCATCATAAAAATATGATTTGTAACTATGTAATAGACCTGGTGTATATGATCACATACCTGCAAATCTTCTTTAACTTTAACAACAAGAGAATAGTATTTTCATCAAACTTTACTTTAGTCTCACATGACTAATTTTGGATTAGTCAACAACCCTAACTTGAAATAATGATAACTATGTACCTGTAATGAATACATATATGAAAATAGTACGCAGTTTTCTTTAGTTTCTTTTGTATAAATACTCCATGTTTCACTGCTTGGAACCTCTCAGAAAATGATTTATAGCAAGAATGACATACATTGTTGAATTCTGGCTTATTCTAGAGAGCGAGCTTGTATAGCGTGCCCTGCACAATTTTTTTTTGTATGGATATGAAAGTGTTACAAATAATACTACAGACTATACTATAACCAATACATTTGGTATTACTAAATTTGGATCTGTTATGAATAATTTCTGATGTTTTTACCTGAAACACCTTTTTTAGACTAGTTTCAGGACTAGCCACAAACCCTATTTTTCATGGAGTGTAACTCCAAAAATACAACGACCCACAAGATGAATTTTTTATCAAATCTACTTAGATATGTTTCCTTAACGGCCTCCAGATTTCATGATCTGAATCATTCTAGAAAAAAATGTTATTGCGAAAATGGTGAGATGACTTGTAAATAACACATCTTAGAAAGCATCATCAAAAGAATTTATCCTCCCTTGAATTTCGGCCTTCTTTACTTCACCTTCCCTCTAAAATTCCCCTTAGATATCCTTAGGTTACCTTAGTCACTTGTATATATTCAATATGCTCAAGTGTGATTAAAATGAGAGACCCTTGCCTCTTATTTATACTTTTATGTAGCTTCCTCAAGTGGTTACCTTCTAACCATCTTAAACCACTTTCCTTATTTTAGAGCTAACCCACTTCTAACCACTTGTCCACTTAGTAATTTCTCCATTAACTTTATTATTTAAATAATTTATTTTGTATCCACTTTGAATTATAGTACACTCATCACTTCACTTTATTATTTACCTTCTAAAATCTCTTAAACCACTT
>ML802276.1:214261-252645 GCA_009831015.1 Picea engelmannii
TTCTAACCACTTGTCCACTTAGTAATTTCTCCATTAACTTTATTATTTAAATAATTTATTTTGTATCCACTTTGAATTATAGTACACTCATCACTTCACTTTATTATTTAAATAATTTCTTCTTTGCAACCACTTTGACTACTCTGACCTTTTGGGGCTTGTAGATGACTCATGAGGGTTCTCCAACTTCACACGGCCATAACTCTCTAACCATGAGGAGTTATGTGACATTCCACATACCATCAGAAATTGTATGACATGTACTATCCATATAGAATAGTCTTACCTTACAATATAATAAAAGACATACCATTATACATCAAACAAACTTGGGGCCATTAACCAAACCTTTGTGCTACCAAAATTCGCTACCAGACTTTCTTCAAGGGTTGACATCACTGACAACCAACCCAAATAATCAACAATCTCCCCCTTTGGCATTGATGAAAACATTCTGATGCAATACTAAAGTCATATCTCTCATGATCCCCCTGTGACCATCGCTCCCCCTGGAACCATGCATATGTGATCTTTTTCCAAGCATTTACCTTTGCATATGATAAATCTCTCCCCCTTTGTCATCAATGGAAAAGGTATCTTTCCATCTAGGGCTGCTCCCCCTCACTGAACTGTCCTTGGGGATACTCCCCCTGACTGAACTCTTCCTAAAATGAATCTCCCAACCTGAACTGTCCTCTTTATGTGACTTCCTCATGTAAATATAAGACATATAAGATAAGCATTCAAAAACATTCATTTTGGAGTAGAAATTACTACAAGTCTCTGGCAAAGATACTCAAAGGATTCCCTTGGAAGTGGTTTTGTAAATATGTTTTCCACTTGTTCTTTTGTGGCCACATATTCAACTTTGATGTTCTTATCTCCAACCTATTCCCGTAGAAAGTGATACTTGATTAGAATGTGCTTCGTCTTGGAGTGAATCACTAGGTTCTTTGAGATACTAATGGTGCTTGTATTATCACAATATATTGGAATGGGCTCATCATACTCAACTTGTATATTTGTCAGAGTTTGTTTCATCCATAGAACCCGTGTACAACATACTGCTGCTGCAATATACTCTGCTTCAGCTGCAGATAAACATATTGATGATTGTTTCTTGCTTAGCCATGATACTAAACACTCACCCAAGTAGAACGTTTCTCCATTGGTGCTTCGTCAATCATCAATGAAACCTGCCCAATCTGCATCTGTGTAGGAAATAAGTGATAGATCATTTCCTTTTGGATACCATAATCCAAACTCTTATGTTCATTTGAGATATCTAAAAATCCTCTTCACTGCTAAAACATGTGATTCCTTTAGTGCTACTTGAAATCATTCCACTTGTCCAACTGCTTGCATTACATCCGGTCTAGATGCTATCACATATAGTAAGCTACCAATCATCAACCTGTATTGTCTTTGGTCTGTAGACTTTGAATCATCATCTTTTGCTCAACTTGCAACTAGTTTGCATAGGAGTGGTAATTTGTTTGCAATCTTCCATTCTGAACCTCTTTAGCATTTCTCCGATATACTTAGTTCGAGAAATAGAAATTCCTTGGTTGATTTGACATATCTAGAGACCCAGAAAGAAGAATAGTTCTCCTAGTAATGACATTTAAAATTCATTCTGCATATCCTTTGCAAATTTCTAGCTTAACCTGTCATCATTGCTTCCAAAAATAATATCATCAATATAAACTTCAATTAATAAAATACTATCTTGAGTTACCTTGATGTAGAGGTTGTTGTCTACACTTCCTTTTCTGAACCCTACATGTTGTAGATATTTATCCAGCCTAGAGTACCATGCTCTAGGAGCCTATTTTAGACCATACAAGTCCATCTTCAATTTGCACACATAATTTTCGTTTTCTGACAACTGAAATGTTACAAGGGAAAAACTCTCTATGGCTAGGGTAAAGCACAACAGACAGAAATGACTGCAGAAATCAACTCTATCCCAAAAAATTCTACATAAAGCAATATGAAACTGAGATAAGGAAAAGGTCTACCTCATCCAGATGTTTGATGAAGTTCACCATTGAGCACTTTGACCCAAAGATATATATCTGCAACTAGTTATCAACAACCAAGCAAAGAAAACATATGGTGATAATATAAAAGGTTATCACATTAGATAACATAATCCATTAATATACATAACAAATACGCCCATGGATAATAACTCAAATATTTTCAAGATATCAATTGGACAGGAAAATAGTATTTCTATTAATAAATGATTAGCATAAGTGAAAATATTACAGACTTCTGTGTCAACACGGTTCAGAACCGAGAAACTAAGTTCCTTCCAACTGTGCCTCCACCACTTCAATCCTCCATCGAAGACAAGCTCATAGAAGAGATACAATAAGGTTCTCAATCAATAAGGGAAGAGATTGGGGGATGAACACTGTGTTCAGACTTAAAGGACAAAGGGATGTAGACTCAATATGAAGTAAATAATTTCTCTAGAGTAACTTTGCTCTAAAAGTTGAATTATTTCTCCTCTTTTCCATAGCTCAGAATTGACCGATTTATAGCCTTCAAATGGAAATGAAGGGCCGAGTCGGAACGTTTCTAGTATATGGAAGGCCAAGGATCATAGATATCCTATCGTGACATGGAAACCCGACATGAATTTTCATTTTTTGGCACAAATCCCAATGTACACGGGTTGTAGTGGTGAAACATATGTACACGCATGTTGTATAGTAGGCAAGATGCGTACATGTGGAAAAATATGCATTTTTAGCTATGGAATTTACAAATAGGGATGATAAGTCTACATGGGGAAATGGAAAAAGGCCTTCTGTTTAATATTCCATATGGTGAGACAAATCTTGCTATAACATATGCCCCCTAATGTGTGAGGTTAGAGGAGTATGTGTGATGGACAAAATGAATTATTAACAACCCAGAAGTGAAGTGATGGGGAACCAACTGGAATAACTAGTTGCTCATTACATTCTGCACTGACTTTGCATACATGGCTGCCAATATAATTACACTGCAGATCCATGTGAAAATATACCAAACAACTGTCTCTGGCAATGAAAAGGAAAATACAAATGCGGTTGCATGCCAAAGGTTGTCACAATCACGAAAAAGGCCTGGTAGAACCAGTCTCAAAATCAATCTGAAGATATATGTATACAATGAAGTACAATCTGATCTCCCATGATCACTGAAGTCATATAGGTACTGGTCTAATGAAAAGGAAGCAACAAATCAAGAAAGTTGCGGCCACATATTGATGTCTTCAAGTCTTCTACACAATCCGCCAAGGGTGCAAGTCTACATCATGTGAATAAAGGAGTTGAGGTTGAACATAATGAGACATCGTTTGATTACCAGTCATTGAGTTATATCATTAAGAAACGTGAGACATCCTATTGATAATAAAAGTAGGTATCAAGACACCGAGTACATTCTTACAAGTGTGAATAAATGAGTCGGTGTTGAACACCTGAAGAATCCATCGATCATGAGACATTGATGTATTCTCAATTGTCTATGGCAAGAGAACCTGCCACTAATGAATGAAAGCCTTAAGGTACTCATAAGAATCTAGGTCCCGTTTCCAGAATAGATGAGATGAAGTCGATGGAAGGAGACCCGCTAAAAGGAGAGCATTAAGGCATCTCTCATTAGTCAGCATAAGGTACAAAGCAAGAGCTTCATGATTTGGAGGAAATCGGACAAAGAACATGTTCACGAACCAACGACCCTGTGTGTCTTTTGCGTGTGCCAAGTGCAAGTGCTACATAAAAAATACCTTATGAATAGAAGTCAATAAGGAAAATTGCTGACAAAGGCAAGGAAACCACCATAAAGGCTAATGGCATTCGAGACACTGCAAAAATTCCAATGTGTGAACATATGTCTTTCTATCAAACACAAGGGAAACCACTCAGTCAATGACCAATGATGAAATGTCGACTGCTGGGTTCAAGGTTACCTACCAATGATGAAAGTAGGACCAGCGTGCATGATAGGACTACATTATCATGTGACTTTGAGACAAACTGAGGGTATGGCCGACATGCAAATTCAAGAGTTCTGATAAGTGTTCGACACAGGTTGATAGACTTCCTTTGAATAAGAGCATGAGACATATGAAAGACTCTGGAAGCATAGAATCAATGATGAAACCATGAGATGCAGGAGGCATCAATGGAATTCTCTATAGGGACTGGAAAAGTAACCAGTCATTAGAGAAGACTCTGTAACAAGCTCATCTTCCTAAGGCCATGATAAACCCAAAATTATGGTGACAAATGGACTCAATAATTTTGTGCTTTGTTCAATGGCGACACGAATGCTGCCAGTATAAGATAATACTCCCTTCCCAGCCGTCTTTTTTTGTTTTTTCATAGACAAATGAATTCTATGATCCATAGGAGGAAACAAGTGTCGCAAGTAAGCAAAACTAGTTCCAACAGTGGAACATACCTATGCTCAATTCAAGGAGATGCATGCAAGAGATGGACACTCATGGGATTGTTTCCTCCTAGGTATAGGGTGTCAAATTGCGAATGATATAAACAAGGCTCTTCTTGGTTGAGGATGCAAAAAAATTCTGAGGCAAACAATTTATAACGCAAAGAGAGAATCGGCTAAAGTCTCAATACTGCAAGCAAGGGCATGAGATGCAATCACAACATAATGCCAAAAAAATGTCATTTTTTATGACATTTAGTCTACTTGGTGTGAAAAAGGGATTAAATTGTGCCAAATAGACATCCTTTCAAATCCAATTTACGAGTGTGAAAGAGACAAGTTCACTCGACAATATTTTCGCTTTTTGAAAACAAGTTGGAAAAGAGCTTAAATATAACTCGCTTGGGAGTCCTCTAGGTATAAGGCAAGATGTTTATGAGTGATAAATGAGGCTCATCATAAAGTCATGTACCTATAAGGGACTCCCGGTCCTATGGAAAAATCTCTGCATGGGAACCAAATGAAACAGGGGATCTAACTAGTGCACCCATGTTCGGTAAGTCTCTACCATTTGTTAATGACACTACTTATAGTAGATGAAAGTTTCTGTGTCGCAACAAATGAGTTTGTACCTAAGGCATAAAAAGTTATAGTTATAGGACAATACAAAAATGCATGATGGAATGGATACCTATCCTATATACTAGGTAGTGAAAATACCTGCCCGTGGTGACAAGCGGGCAACATAAGTTATAACATTGAAATCCGCAAGAATCCCTGGTGAAAACTACAAAAACCAACTCAATCCACCTTTGTATTAGTCTATTAAGAAAAAAAATGACTCAAAACTATAGAAAGTGGGTAAAACCTGTTATAAATAGTAACAAAACCAAAAATTATTGTCATTTTGACTTTTTACTCAAATAGTAAAAATTGGACCAATTTACCTCCAAGAGTAGTCGCAGGAGAACTGCAAGTTAGCAAAAAACCTCAAGATTTCAAAGCTATTGTAATTTGGATATGTTTGTAGCCATTTTGGCACTTGTGAATATAACAGAAGGAAAATTGACCCAGATGCATGGTGTGTGAACTGTGTTTGCATTTTTCTGTTGTTTCTATTTTTATGAGCAAGTGAATGAATCTCACTATGAGTGAATGGAACTATGAATAGTAGTTTTTCAGTTTCAATTGTTTCCCTTCATTTGAAGTTCTACAAGGTGTGCATGGAGCCAGGGAGAAACGCCAGGAAAGCAGGAGGAATTTATCTATGAGAAATACCTTGGATCTGAGTTATCGAAATCCATCAGACGCAAGGAGTGAGAGAGAAGTCGAGGCCTACACAAGGCAAAGCTCGGGAGGAATAACACTTCGGATAAGTGTTATCGAGATCCAAGGAACCCATTTCCCAGGAGAAGGTGAAGATCAAGTCTTCGGGACTTAGAAAATATTCTAATCCTGAGAGAGTAAAAAGATCAAGAGGAGGAGTGTTGTCGACCATTGGATCATGGTTGGGACTCAGTGATATTCAAATTAGAGATAAGTGCGCAGGCCTTAATGTTGCGTATGACCAAGAGGGAGAACTTTGAAGATCTGAACGGACGGTGGAGAGCCCTCGAGGAGGAACACCAAATCCCCGCAAACCGTTGGATCAAGTGGAGCTGCGAGAAATTTAACGATGAGGACTTTTCAATTCCCAAAGATTAGGAGGGATAACAGTCATCGATCCCAGGCATATCTGGACCATTGGTCCACCTCACGATTTTGGGTATCATAGGTTTGGAGGACAGAGGTCCTTGACTCCCAAAACCCCGAATCGTGAAATAACGATTTGAGAGGAGAAGATATAGGTCATAGATCTTAAGAGGCGTTGTGAGCTATTGATCAAATGCCTCAATCTTTCGGCATTTCGGCAACTGGGAGCACAAAGAACTAGAAACCGGGACTCTCGACTAACAAAACCCCGACAAGATTAGAGTCGTCGGATCTTCGGAGGTTTAGAGCCATTGATCTTTAGTGAGGGAGTTTTCTGGAATTTCGGCGATCGGGAGGAGGAGTGGATAGCTCCGTGAAGCGTGAAGTCATGAAATGCGAAATGCCGAAAAGATCATAGTTGTCGACCAGGGTTTGATCTAAGCTGTAGATCTTGCGGCACCATGCTTTCGACGTTCAGGACTTGGAGGAGCTGGGGGCGCCTTGTGGCGAAGGTTATGGTCATGAGCGTATGGTCATGTGGGCAGAGGAAAGGGAGGAGCCAACCTCCGATTAGCCCATCGGGTTTCGGGACTCAGAGGGGTCTACGCTGGGGGACCATTGCATTAGAAACCCTAAAACATCGAAACATGACGTGCCTTTTGGCTAAGTCCATGGTCATGCCTGTAGTCACGTGGAGTTTGGCGCTTATGCGTAGTGATGATTTGCATGGGAAAAACACAGATAAGGGTCTCTGGACTTGGTGTTAGATGTTCCATCTCGGAACTAGGAGAGCCATTTCAGCTCCAGAATCGGAGATCCTGACCTGGAGGTCGCGCAGTCCTTAGGAGGGATAGTGGGTCTGCATCAGGTGGTATCAGAGCCTAAGTTCTTCGTCTATAGACTTCATGAAAAAGGGAAAAGGAGGAGATAGATAACTCGAAGTTATACTCTGTGTGTGATAAGTAGTCAACACAATGTCACCAAGAAGACGAGGAGAGGCACCTTTAGCCAATCATTCTGTAGAGAGGGAGATGCGAGAGCTTTGTACCAGATTGGAAACAATGGAAGTAGCGTAGAGAAGAGCACCTACCACTGGAGACGTTAGTGATGCAGAAAGTGAAGAGGTTGAGGTTGAAGAAGTTGCAGGAGAGGATGATGCAGAAGAGCGTTTGTTGAGAGCAGTTGCCAGGTTGGGAGGCAGAGCTAAGATAGAGGTTCCAATGTATGAGGGAAATCTATATGCTTAAGAATTGTTGGATTGGATAAGATCCATGGACACACATTTCAACTATGAAGATGTCGATTAGGAGAAGAAGGTGAAGCAGGCAATCACCAGGCTAAAAGGATATGCAACGTTGTGGTGGGACGAACTGCAGGCTGAGAGGAGAAGTAAAGGCAAACAGAGGATAAAGAGTTGGGACAGAATGGTAGCCAAGCTAAAGGATAAATTCATGCCCAAATATTATAAGATAAATCTGTTCAGGAAGATGCAAAACCTAAGACAGAAAGGGATGACAGTTAAGGAGTACACCGAGGAGTTCTATTGGCTAAACATCAGAATTGGATAGAGGGAGAGAGATGAAGAAAAATTTGTCAGGTATATAAATGGCTTGAGATATGGAATCTAGGACAAAATCAACATGATGTCAGTCAAGACCATGGAGGATGATTATCAGTTTGCGTTGAAGGCAGAGGAGAAGCTGGCCAGAAAACAAAACCAATGAGGAAGAGGTAAAAGCTTGGTCCCAAGCAAAATCAAAGGGTTTAACCATGACATAACACATCAGTCTAAGGACAAGGCTGAGAAACCACATTGTCATTCGGAAAGAGAGGAATTTACCGAGAAAGACAGGGTCGTGGAAGAAACTCTTCTAGAGGAAGGGGCAGAGGAGGAATAAGATGCTATGCCTGTGGAAATATAGGACACATGTATTGGGAATGCCTCAAGAAGAATAAGGAAGGAGGAGAAGCTCACATTTCATAAGCGCAGTGAAGAGGTGTTGAAGTAGAAGGAGCAGAGGATGGAGCATCCCTGATGTTGAGAAAATTTCTCTTAAAACTAGAGGCAGAAATCGAGAATCCACTGCAGAGAAACAATCTCTTCAGGACAACTTGCAAGAATAAGGAAAAAGTATGAAAGGTGATCATTGACAGTGGGAGAACTGACAACTTAGAATCCACAGAGATGGTAGATAAATTGGAGCTGAAGACAACTTCACATCCAAATCCATACAATGTCTCATGGTTGCGAAAAGGACACCAGGTAATGATTACTAAAAAATGTCTGGTTGGAATTAAAATAAGAGGTTATAAAGATGAAATCCTATGTGATGTAATCCCCATGGACATATGCCATATTCTGTTGGGAAGACCGTGGAAATTTGACAGAAATGTCATGCATGATGGAAGAAAAAACACATATACATTGGAGAGGAATGGTAGAACACATATGTTGCTTCCAATGGAGGAGAAGAGATTGAAAGAGGAAGCCAACACCAACATACTTATCATGATTTGGAAGGAACTCTTGAGAGAAGTCAAGAATGAATAGGAGATACAATTTGTTGCAG
Source organism: Picea engelmannii (assembly GCA_009831015.1). Taxonomy (NCBI): domain Eukaryota; kingdom Viridiplantae; phylum Streptophyta; class Pinopsida; order Pinales; family Pinaceae; genus Picea; species Picea engelmannii. The sequence continues at coordinate 222,976 of ML802276.1, forward strand.
TAAGGAAACCCACAGTTATCCTTACAAGCACATCAATGAATGATTTGCCTGAGGAAGTTCAGGAATTATTAGATAATTTCGTTGATATAGTGGTGGATGAGTTGCCAAACTCATTGCCACCCATCAGGAGTATCAGTCATCATATCAAATTGATACCAGGAGCAATCTTGCCAAACAAAGCAACATACAGATTGACACATCGAGAGAATGAGGAGGTGAAGAACGAAGTCCAAGAGTTACTAGACAAGGGGTTGGTCAGAGAGAGTTTGAGCCCATGCATAGTACCAACTATGCTGAGTCCAAAGAAAGATGGAGGATGGAGAATGTGCATGGATTCAAGAGCCATTAACAATATCACCATCAGGTACAAATTTCCTTTACCGAAAATGGATGATTTAATGGATTGCTTAAGTGGAGCAAATTTCTTTTCTAAGATAGATTTGAAAAGTGGATATTACCAGATCAGGATGAGAGAAGGTGATGAATGGAAAACAACCTTTAAGAAAAATGAAGGTCTTTATGAGTGGCTTGTTATGCCATTTGTCTTAAAAAATGCCCTAAGCACTTTTATGAGGCTGATGAATGAAATTCTTGAAGATTTCATTGGCAAATTTGTGGTTGTATATCTGGAGGATATACTGATCTTTAGCAGGACTAAAGAAGAGCATTTGAGGCACCTAACGTTAGTAATGAGGAGGCTACAACAGGAGAAGCTGCTGATAAATATGAAGAAGTCCTCTTTTATGAAAATAGAACTCATTTATTTGGGTTTTGTGATCTTTTCAAATGAACTGAAGATGGATCCAGATAAGGTGAAAGTGATCAAAGAATGGTCATCACCAAGGAGCATGTTCGAGGTAAGGAGATTTCATGGATTAATGAGTTTCTATATGAAGTTCATTAGAGACTTCAGTGGGATTTGTGCACCAATGATGGATACCATGAATAAAAGGCACAAGTCATTCAAATGGACAGAGGAGGTCGAAAGGAGCTTCAATATACTGAAGGAGAAGATAACAGAATGACCAATTATGGTCTTGTCGAATTTTGAAAAGACATTTCACGTAAGGTGTGGCACAAGTGGAGTTGCAATAGGAGCCGTTCTGAGTCAGGACAATCGACCTGTTGCCTATTTCAGTGAGAAGCTGGATGAGACCAAGAGAAAATACTCCACATATGACAAGGAGTTTTATGCCATAATTCAATCCCTAAAAAAATGGAGAAATTTTCTTGTCCCACAGGAATTCCTCTTATTTAGCGATAACCAGGCTTTACAATTCATAAGAAGGCATGAAAAATTGAATCAAAGGCATGCGAAATGGATTGAGTATATGCAGAATTTTACTTTCGTCATAAAGAATATTGTTGAAAATGCTAATAAGGTTGCTGACGCATTGAGCAGGAGATGTTTTATCATGCAGGAATTTCAGGTGAAGACCTTGGGGTTTGAACACCTTAAGGACATGTATCATAATGATGCAGATTTCAAGGTGGCATATGAAGCATGTTCTAATCTTGTGTTGAGAGAGAGGAATCAGTGGACGAAGTACATGATTCAAGAGGGATTGTTGTTTAAGGGAAATCAGTTATGCATACCAAAATGTTCAATGAGGGATAATCTTCTGAAGGAGAAGCATAGTGGAGGATTAGTTGGACATTTTGGCCATGATAAAATGTTTGCACAATTAAGCAGTTCATACTACTAGCCAGGTATGAGAACATAGGTGATAAAGTTTGTGAACAGATGTAGAATCTGCCAACATGCAAAGGGGAAAAGACAAAACACTGGATTGTATCAACCATTGCCAATACCAGAGAGGCCTTGGGATACAATAAGCATGGATTTTTTGTTGGGATTGCCAAGAATGAAAAGAGGATTTGATTCCATATTTGTGGTAGTGGATAGGTTTTCAAATATGGCACATTTCATCCCATGCCAGAAGACTAGTGATGCAACACATGTTTCAAATATGTTTTTCAAAGAAGTTGTGAGACTTCACAGCCTACCCAGGAGCATTGTCTCGGACAGAGACATAAAATTTGTTGGTCACTTTTGGATGACGTTATGGAAGAAGATGGGGAAATATTTGTCCTTCAGCTCAACTTATCACCCTCAGACAGATGGGTAGAATGAGGTGGTGAATAGAAGTCTGGGAAATTTATTGAGAAGCTTAGTCACTGAGCATCATAATCAGTGGGATCAGATTCTTCCACAAGCATAATTTGCATACAATGACTCACCAAATAGAAGCACTGGAAAAATCCCATTCCAAATATTATATGGAATGCAACACAGGGGAGTGTCTGAGTTGAGAGACTTGGAACAGGGTGAGATCAGAAGCACTGGAGCCGAAAAATTTGCTGCCAAAATGCAGAAACTCCATAGCCAGATCAGAGAACAATTGCAGAGTTCTAACCAGAAATACAAGCACAGAGCTGACCAACATCGCAGGGAACTTCAATTTGAAGTGGGAGATCAGGTTTTGGCACATCTCAGGAAGGAAAGGTTCCCTAGGGGAACATATAACAAATTGAAAATTAAGAAGATAAGACCCTATAAGATCTTGAGGAAGTTTGATGCAAACACCTATGAGATTGAGCTACCAGATGGTGTGGGAATATCGCCCATATTCAATGTTTTGGACCTGTATCCTTATAGGAAATATGACATAGAGGGATCATAAGATCAAGAAAAGATTCAGTGGGAGAAACAGATTCCTGTAGCAGAAAAGACACAAATGGAGAAAATTGTGGATCAGAGGATTGGCAAGAAGACCAGAAGAAAAACCTATTTTGAATATCTGGTCAAATGGAAGGGGCACCCAATCAAAGATGCCAGTTGGGAAAATGAATCTGCCATCCAGAAGTAGGGAAAGTCAGTGCAGGAGCTCATGGATAGGAGTCCATGAATTTTTGTCAAGGGGAGTATGATGTAGGAGCATCGTTGGCAAGCATGCAGAGATAGGACCACTCAACATGTCGGGAGTTCTTTCATAACTTCAACGTTGTTAGTTGTAGCTGATTTTGAAATCCGCCATAACTTAGGGCCGGAATTTACTTTTGGAGGCACACTTGAACCAATGCTGAAATTTACCCTTTGAGACACGTTTTTGAAAATCGCAAGTGGAGAAGGAGTTTCCACTACGGCTCTGGAATGCGACTGGTCTAAGTTATCCAGTAGATTAAGTCTTAGTGTAGATGAGTAGGTAGGGGAAACCCTAGAAATCCCTCTGAGTTAAATAGAGTGTTTTGTATGTTAAGATAGTGTTAGTTACAATACAGAGGGAGAGTAGTTGCAGGAGAACTACAAGTTATCAGAAAACCTCAAGCTTTCAAAGCTATTGTAATTTGGATATGTTTGTAGCCATTTTGGCACTTGTGAATATAACAGAAGGAAAATTGACCCAGATGCATGGTCTGTGAATAGTAGTTTTTCAGTTTCAATTGTTTCTCTTCATTTGAATCTCTACAAGGTGTGCATGGAGCTAGGGAGAAATGTCAGGAAAGTAAGAGGAATTTCTCTGTGAGAAATCCCTTGGATCTGAGTTATCAAAATCCCTCAGATGTAAGGAGTGTGCAGGAATTCGAGGCATGCATAAGGAAAATCTCAGGAGAAATAACACTTCGGATAAGTGTTATCAAGATCCAAGGAACCCATTTCCCAGGAGAAGGCGAAGATCGAGTCTTTGGGACTTAGAAAATATTCTAAGCTTGAGAGAGTAAAAAGCTTAGGAGGAGGAGTGTTGTCGACCATTGGATCACAGTGGGGACTCAGTGATCGTCGAATTTGAGACAAGTGTGCAGGCCTTAACATTGTGTATGCCCATGAGGGAGAACTTCGAAGATCTGAATGGACGGTGGAGAGCCCTCGAGGAGGAACGCTGAATCCCCACAGACTGTTGGATCAAGTGGAGCTGCGAGAAGTTTAGCGATGAGGAATTTTCAACTCCCAAAGCTCAGGAGGGATAAAAACCATCGATCCCAGGAAGATCTAGACCATTGGTCCACCTCGCAATTTTGGGTATCGTAGGTTGGGAGGACAGAGGTCCTTGACACCCAAAACCCTGAATTGCGAAATAACAATTCGAGAGGAGAAGATCTGGGTCATATATCTTAAGGGGTGTTGTGAGAAGTTGATCAAATGCCTCAAGATTTTGACATTTCGACAACCAGAAACACAAAGGATTAGCAAATGAGACTCTCGACCAGCAAAACCCCAACAAGATCAGAGTCGTTAGATCTTCGGAGGTTTAGAGCCATTGATTTGCAGTGAGGGAGTGTTCTGGCATTTCGGCGACTGGGAGGAGGAGTGGATAGCTCCATGAAGCGTGAAGTCACAAAATGCGAAATGTCAAAAATATCATAGCCATCGGCCAGGGGTTGATCTAAGCCATAGATCTCGTGCCACTGTGATTTCGGCGTTAGGGACTTGGAGGAGCTGGGCATGCCTTGTGGCAGAGGTTGTGGTCATGAGTGTATGGTCATGTGGGTAGAGCTAAGGGAGGAGCCAACCTCTGATTATCCCATCTAGTTTCGGGACTTAGAGGGGTCTGCGCCGGGGGACCATTGCATCGGAAACCCCAAAACACTGAAACGTGACGCGCCTTTTGGAGCACGCCTTTTGGCTAAGCCCGTGTTCGTTCCTGTTTTCACGTGGAGTTTGGGGCTTATGCCTAGTGTTGGTTTGCACAGGAAAAACACAGACAAGGGTTTGTGGACTTGGTGTTAGAGGTTCCAGCTCCAGAATCGAAGATCCTGACCAGGAGGTTGCACAACCCTTAGGAGGGATAGCGGGGTTTGTATCAAGAGTGAAAATAGGATAGCAAGAGGAACTTTGGGTTTGCCTCTATCTTATGCATTTTTTTCTTCAAGCGGGTTCCATTTTTGGGACCTAGAGTTGAGATTCTTCCAAGAGGACCTCGTGATCTAGCCATTGCACGATGGATCGAGGTAATGAGATGGCAGGGGGGAGGTAGGGTTCCCACACCCTACAATGAGGATTTCTTCTACTGGTGGCACTGACAATTCATTTCTCTAGATGACTATCCCTATGTAGGGATTGACTTTAGAGGGGATCCAGACATGCCACTCCCACTAGGGACTGCCTACGGGGACATAGGTATGTCAAAATGTTTTTAAATATTTCATTTTTTTGTATTTTTATATAGTAGAACAAAAATATTTTTGGATGATGCTTAAGTACTAACTAGACACTTGTGTAACGTAGACGTGGGTCTGCGACAGCCGGAAGGGCTTCCTCGACATCGTTGGAGGAATCGAGGAGATGAGGCGATAGAAGGAGAAGCTGAGAGAGTCCTTCAAAACGTGCAGGGAAACCTGTCTTGTTTGACTCATAGGATTCCCACGGTTCAGGTAGAGGATCTGCCAGAAGCCATGCAATGACAAGTGGTTGGTGTGCCCAGAGCTTGGGTACAACTCTTTTGGCATCTCGCAAATGTCGTAGTTTGTTACCATGACACACATCCGGTGCCACAAGCATAGATGTCATGGATATTGTAGTACCGTCTGTATATGTGTATTGAGGGTATTAGCCCCAATTTTGTACTATAAACACTCTATTTTTTGAAATATATATAAAACATGGATCTTCGACTTTACTTATATTGACAATACGTACATTGATGAGATGGTTTCCTTTGCTTTAGTTATGTGACAAATGCCAATATAAAATGAAATTAGCATAAGCATCAGATACATGATTAGAACTCCTAGGAATGTGATAATAAGTAATAAAATCAAATGGTTGTTCTAAAATACGTACCCGTAGGAATCATTGGAGTAAAGTAGGATCATGCACACGGTAGCTGCCATTCAATTGACATACTACTAACTGGGAATATAGGAAAACCTCTAAAGAGAGAATACTATGTGAGATAACATCATGAAAAAGTTCTATAATGACACTATATTCGGCCACATTATTCGTGGATGGCCCTAGGCATATACCACCTGAAGACACTAGTAGACCCTCGGGTGTGTAAACCACCCAAGTGGTGGAAGCCAAGCTCTGCGTATGACGACTGGCTCTGTCTTTAAATCCTAGGTAGACCGAAGACTCCATTGACATCTGTCAACCAAGGGAAAACTGGATAAGCAAGATGAAGATGAAAATAAAGGGAATATATATATACACTAAATTACAATAGTATACAAAGAGTTCCACTCGAGATTGAGGCTCAGGCGTAATATCTTTTCAAGTAGATCCCATTCCTGGGCTCGACCAACATATTCCCTTCATAATCTTCTAAATCATAGGCTCCTTTTTCTAAGACATGACGGACGATGTAAGGACCATGTCACATGGGTTTAAACTTTCCTACCCCCAACGATTGTTTGCCTTGATCATACAAGAGGACCAATTCACCCTCAATGAACAATCGAGGATAGACAGACTTATCATACTGGACCTTGACATGTCTTTTTTTCGCCTCGATAGCCGTAGAGACGTCTCGACGCTGCTCATCAAGACTCTCTAGGTGTACAAGGCGTCGCTCGAGATCGAAAGTGTTAGGTAGGAGAGTGACTTCCAACTTAAGAGAAGGGATTTCACATTCAATAGGAAATATCTACTCCACACCATGTACTAATTGGAAAGGGGAAAATCCGGTGGCAGTCTTGACTGAGGTTCGGTATGCCCAGAGTGCGGGATATAGCATAATATGCCAGTCAGACTTACTTTGGCTGACATTATTTTGCAAAATGGTCTTGAGAAACTTGTTGATGGCCTCTACTTGTCCATTTTCCTGGGGGTAATAAGGAGAAGAATGACCATGTCTAAACCCCATCTTAGATTCTAGTTGTTCCATCATTTCGTTCTAAAAGTGACTACCATGATCAGTGACAATCTCACTCAGGATACCGAACCAGGCGATAATTTGATTGAATACGAAGAAGGAAACAGTCTTCCCGTCGGATTTAATTGTAGGAATTGACTCAACCCACTTAGTAAAGTAGTTGAAGACCATGATAATGTGATGATCCCCCCCATTTCAATTTGGTTTGCAATCTACGAAGTCCACCCCCCACTTGGTGAAGGGATCGACGATAATGACTAGGTGAAGAGGGGTTGGATGCGATTTCATTTTCTGAGTGAACACCTGGTAGGGGTGACACTTCTTAACTGATTCAATACAATATTTCAAGATAGAAGGCCATAAATAAATGGCTCACAAATGTTTTTGGGTTGTCGCAAGCCTGAATAGATGACCACCACAAGCCCCATTGTGAAAATCGTTTAGGACTGACTCAGCTTCTCCGTGAGTTAAAAAATGATGCATGATATTTTCTATTCCTTGGAAATACAAAGTGTGACTGATGATAGTATAACTCTTAGCTTGGTATTGTATACGCCGTCAGTCATCTCGCAAGAGATGCTGAGGGAAATTCAAAGTTTGAAGGTAGAGAACAATGTCTCCATACTAGGGGTCGGACGATGAGACAAGGGAAATGTGTACGTATGCAAATGAATCTACATGGATAACATCTTCATCTAATTGTGGAAAGTTGGATATTAACTCCATGAAGACTAGTGATTTCTTAGATTTTGCAGAAGCGAATTCGAGATCAAATTCTTGTAAAATGACAATCCATTTATTATATTTCCCCCCTATGATACTCCTGGCAAGGAATTATTGAAATGGATTGACATCAACAACCACAGTAGTCTTTCAAAGAAATATATAATGACGCAAACATTGGACTGCGTGAATGACAACCAAAGCTATATTTTTAACATGAGAATAATTAAGCTCAGGACCAACTAAGTTTCGACTAATTTAGTAGATGATGTTCTCATGGAGCTCATCATCCTCCTGAACCAAAACCATGCCAATCGTCTCCTTAGACATGACGATATAAATCAAGTAATCCTTACTGTAGTTAAGAGACTTCAGCAGGGGCGCCGATACCAAGGCTTTCTTCAAAGCATCGAAGGACTCTTGGGCTCACTCATCCCAGATAAAAGGGGTTTCCTTCTTCAAAAGACGCATGAAACCCTTAGTGATATTGGCATAATTTACTATAAATCGATGTAGAAAGCTAGATTTCCCATGTAAACCTTGAAGTTGTCTAATAGTGCGCGGGGGAGGCAATCAAAGTATTGCCTCAAACTTTAACAGATCTACGATGATCCTGGTCTCAAAAACTAGAAATCCCAAAAGGAGGCCAGACCTAATGCAAAAGATGCACTTATGAGGGTTCAATCAGATTATATAGTAACGACATCTTTCAAAAACAATCCGAAGGTGCATAGAGTGATCCACTATCCTATGAGAGTGAGCAGCGATATTGTTGAGGTAAGCTTCGACTATATGCTTAAGATCATGAAAAGCGAAGGTCATAGCACGTTGGAAGGTTGCTCCAATGTTTTTAAGGCCGAAAGGGATTTTCCGGTATGCGAAAGTACCCCAAGGACAAATAAATGTTGTCTTGTGTTGATCCTCAGTTTTGATTTGAATTTGGTTATAGCCTGAAAATTCGTCCATAAAAGAAAACACTTCACTTCCCACACAATCGTTGAGAATCTGATCAATGAAAGGTGTCGGGAAGTTATCTTTAGGACAAGCTTTGGTCAGGTCATGAAATTCCATACATACACATATAGATCCTTGCTTCTTATTCATGGGAACAGGATTGGATACCCATTCAGTGAAGGGAAGCGGGTAGATGAAGCCAACATTAAGTAGCTTCTCCACCTCTGCCTTAATAGTAGGGGCCTTCTGGGGATTGACAGCCCTAAGATGTTGTCGAACAAGTTTAGCATCTGTATAAGTTCTAATATCATGCTCGACAATACGAGGGTCGATTGCTATCATCTCTTCATATTACCAAGAAAATACATCCTGGAATTCCTTGAAGAGTTCGATGTAGATCAATATTTCTCTTGGTGAACAATCCTCACCGATATGTACATTTTCAATCTTTCCAGGGGTACGAGATATATCGACCGTGACGGTAGGATAAGTACTCGCCAAATTTCCTTCGGCATAAATGTTGTGCATATCCAGTGGAACTATGACGTGACCAACTATCTCACTCAAAGTAGATTGAAAGTCATCTCATTCGATTCTTTCAAGCTCTGGGAGAAAATAAGAACGATGATGCATATCATCCAAAGGTTTGTAGGAACCATTCATGGATTCTATGATATCTTTTTCTGAGGGAAAAGTATCATCGAGGAAATCATGTGAAAAAGACATCAAAGTGGCCCACACGTGCCTAAGAACGGGATCCTCTTTGTCCGTCAACGAGGTAAGAAGATCAGGATCGACAGAAGAGTCAAAAACAACTTGATATGTAATCTCCACTGTCAATACTGGCATGGCCATTCCAACATGAAACTGACCTTCACAAGATGAAGTCGGGGATGGTAGGGTCCACAAATCACTAAAATAGGAAGTGCAGAAAGGAATGGACCTCTCTCTTGAAACAGGCCTACTTGACATGGTGTAAACGTGGTGAATCAGTGTCGTGAAGTTGAAAGTACCCATAAGGGAAGAATACATTCTCACATCGACATTCTCAGTTGTTGGCTGAGAATTTTCGATCACAGGGATCGACGGTCCAATGGATGCATTGGGACTAGCATACACAAAGGATAACTGGTCGATCGTCACGATATTCCCTTCATGAGGAAAAAAAAGAGTGCGGAAGACGGACAATACAAAGATGACCATAGCATAGGTCCAATTGCATCATAGTAACAATTTATAATCAAGAGGTGCATCAACTACCTCAACCTCCACCTCTACCATTTTCCTACCTAACTAGACTGGAAAGGTAGGAAGAAAACCGTGAGGGAAGAAGGAACAACCGTCAAAAGAAGTCAACATGTTCGATGACTTAGAAAGAGTCAGAGAACTGAGAGCTTTCCAATAGATCAGGTACATCACACATGTAGCAGCGCCTTCATCAACAACCATACGTTTAACGGTATACTTTGAGTACCCAAAGTGGATTTGGAATGCCACATGGTAAGGCAAGAGAGGCTTCACATCTGTGACATCAAACTTGATAACTTTTGAGCCACTAGGTTCTAGAGCTCCTAATGCAGATAGTAAAGCATTCCTTTGTGAAGGACACATCTGGAGTACCTCCAAAGCCAACATTGCACAAGGGGTTTGACCCAAGTCCTCAACAATAGAATAGTTTTGGGTGGCTCTAGCATTTAGATTGTGGGTAGAGCGCTTGATTACTCCTTTTAGAATACGAGGTGGTGGCTCTGGTTTTTCAATCTGTAAAGTCGTCTTCGGAGGAGGAGGAGGAGATTCTAGACTAGGAATATCTAGTGAAGAGATATAATCTTGAGATCGAGTGGATACATTAACTTTCACATCGACCATATTGATACATAAACGGTCGTTGTCTTGCAACGATGAGTTTTGACTCCCATTAGCCGCATTTCTGAAGTTTGAGGAGATCGAGGCCATGTGTTGGTTATGTGAAAAATGATTTGTCAGTACGATGGGCGGTAGAGATAATAGCCTCACAACTTCCACAAGTTTGGGGCACAAATGAGTAAGGTGATTATCTGTACAATTCTTACATGGAAATTTCACCTTAAGTATTTCTCTCTTTCCCTCTCTAGCATTATTATTCGTCTTCTCATTACTACTATTGTCTTTGGGTTTATTACCATTTTTCACACCCTTACGATTATTACATCCTTTCTCCTTATTCCTGCCTGGTTGTTGGTTACCATTTGGGTCGATCGACAATTGCAAAGAATGTACATCCGTCGAATGAGTGGGATTAGAAGACACAGAAGAAGCTACCCCTCCTGCAGACTGGTTTAGAGACAACTCTTTCAAATGGCTTGTCACCGAGTCTATGGATTTTACATTGACGGAGCCTAAAATTCCATCGGCATGAGGTCCAGGATTTTGTATAGGGTCATAGGTTGATCACAGTACGTCCAAAAGAATGTGGTATAACATCCCAGACTCAGCATATAGAAGATCTAACTGTTGGGCTTTGTAAATTTCTTCTTCCTTAGTGGTGACCCCGGATGTAGCAACATCCTTTGAGATAGGAGGTTGCAAAGACTTAAGAAACCATTCTAAAAGAAAGGTCGGAGGTATGGAGGTATTAATCAACCTCTTTCGTCTATGCCACTCCTGGATATGATCCGAGATATGAGTGGATGTGTCCTGGCATAAAGTTGACAAAAGTTTTAAGCCAACATCGTAATGAAATGAAAATTGGAAGTGGTTAAGGAAGACCAACACCATCTGACTAAAGGTCCCATATGCCCCCCTAGGTAGCTCGATATACCATTTGAAAACAACCCCAATGAGGGTGCGTTGAAATAATCTTAAGCAAATAGAATTGTCATCAAGGGAATTCGATGAGCACCATAGGTGAAAGGTAGTAACATGATCACTGGGATCCTTGTCATTCTTACCTTTGAATTTCAGAATGTCCGAAGGAATCTTGGTAGGTATAGGGGGCCATGTAGGATCATGACTCACAGGGTCATTCATCAACTTGGACAAGTCTGGCAGATTAAGCGTGGCCAAAAAAGGGAGATGGGGTTGCGACATCTGGCCCCAAGCTCCTAGGAAAGATTTTGTTTGAGGAACTGCAGCCCATCTAGGGTTCTAGTAAGCACCATGGCCATGTCCGAGATTGTAAGACCCTCCTCTGGGATGATTCATAAAAGGTTGGTTGGGCATCATTCCAGTAGGAATGTTCTGATGGGGGTTATAAAATTTCCCCCAACTAGATTGGATTCGGGCTGGGGGTTTCCCAAAGCATGAAACTGACCTCCTCTGGGTGTGAATCCATAGGATAGAGGTGGATTTATCATGTCAAACATGTTGGTCAGAATCGACACCGAGGAGGTAGGGGTATACTATAGTGGGTGTAGGAGTCGAAGTGATACCAGTGCTCTGAAGACTAGGTTCAATACTCATCCTTGTAGAATCACAAGTCTGAATGATGGAGATGTGTGTACCACGTCTAATAACTCTACACCTTTTACAAGGCAACGACTCAAAATTCGGTGGCAACTGTAACAAGCGACAGGACCGGCGAGGACGTTGTTTTGACACCACGATGACTTAGTATTATAAAGAGAAAAAATAAATCTTAAGGCCAACTAGTAATCAAAGAGCACACCAAAAGTCAAATGACCAATATGCACACAAACGAGGTAAAGTGGTTGAAAGTGGCCTCCCTCCCTAAAGAAGGTATGTCTTTCCCAAGAGGGTCCTGAGACTCCCTGCTAAATATCGGAGGGAACATAATCAATTATAAGGGCCCTCATGGGCTTAACAACCAATCCATCAGATCCCCCCAGAGAGGTAATCCTCCATAAAGGTTGTGTGGTGTGTGTTGTCTGACCCTTATCTGACCCAGAGTACCTTTAGAATAACCCATGCAAGTAACCTATGTGGCACCTAAGTCAAGCAACTAAGCAACCAATGTATAACCGATGCATAGGCGAGTAGTCATAAGTTAGGTCCACCATATGGGCAGGGTAGAAAAGCCTGAAACCTTGAAAGTACCAGCTCTCATGGAGGTAAAGGCACTAGCAAGATCCCCAGATACGAATAGATCCCTAGAAATATATCTGACGCTAAGAAGGTATCGGGGGGATATCCCTTCAACCAACCTTGCAAGACTTCATGATTAACTCTAATGTGAGCAGAGCCTCCTGATATTACCAACTATACAATGGATTTCTACACTCCCTTTGTGAGACACATATGTTGATTTAATTGCCTTGGAGAAGTTTACTCACAAAATCCTATTCCAAGGCACTAAATCCTAAGCTAGTTTGTGCACCCTAGAAAATAAAATCGTGAATAATCAATTTTCAATTATAGCGTTGATTTTAATGGCCATGATTACTCAAAAAGGTATGGTAGTAAAACTCATGATGTTATGAATCAACAAGAAAAGTAAATATGAATATAATGCAAAGTCCTAACTTCAATTTTCAACGAATGATATGCTTCTAATAACAAATGAAATTTTCTATTTCAAATATGCAATTCTGAAGTAAAAATGAAATCTTTCATTACATGCAGTAAGATAATGACAAGGACTCAAAAGACCAAAATAACAAGCAATGCAAAATGTGTAATATTTTTTGTATTTTCAATATAATAAAAATGAAAATGCATGGACTGAAAAGCAACTTGATATATAAACTCTACTTTTTATAGAAATATGTAACTCAAGAAGAATACCAAGGAGCATAACACTCAGCCCAATGTACAAGGAAAATCAAAATGAAAATGTGATGAGAAAGAACCCACCCAAAAATTCAACTCCAGACAGGTTTCCTGTCATCCCACAACCACTTAACAGGCACTAAAGAGACCCAAGAAGACTCAGAAAACATCAAATCCCACCCAACAACCACCAGATCTAGAAAAAAAGCAAAGAAGGTTGATGTACATGATTGTTCAAGGAAAAAAAGTGTATGTACACAGCTTGTAGAGCGACAACCCACGTATGTATGCGACTGTCAAGCCAAAAACCACGTATATGTTTCAAAAAACAAGGCTAGGCAAGGGAGAAGGCTGAAAACTTAGACCCAGAGTGAATAAAGGTTGTCAAGCAATGGTACGACAAGAAACAAAAAGGAATGAGAGAAATCTAAGGAGAAAAGTACTCCAAACCCTAAGGAAGAAGGTCAATCCCCAGTATGGTTGCCAATTTTGTTGAGGGAAAAACTCTTTATGGCTAGGGTCAACCACAACAGACAGAAATGACTACAGAAATCAACTCTATCCAAAAACATGCTATATAAACCAATATGCAAGCGAGATAAGAAAAATTCCTACCTCATGCAGATGTTCGATGAAGTTCACCATTGAGCACTTTGACCCAAAGCTATATACCTACAACTAGTTCTCAACAATTAAGCAAAGCAAGCATATGGTGATAATATAAAAGGTTAGCACATTAGATATCATAATCCATTAATATACATAACAAATGTGCCCATGGATAATAACTCAAATATTTTCAAGATATCAATTGGACATGAAAAGAGTATTTCTATTAATAAATGATCAGCATAAGTGAAAATATTACAGACTTCTGTGTCGACACAGTTTGGAACCGAGAAACTAAGTTCCTTCCAGCTGGGCCTCCACCACTTCAATCCTCCACCAAAGGCAAGCTCATAGAAGAGAGACAATAAGATTCTCAATCAATAAGGGAAGAGCTTGGGGGATGAAAACTGTGTTCAGACTTAAAGGACAAAGGGATGCAGACTCAATATGAAGTAAATAATTTCTCTAGAGTAACTTTTCCCTCAAAGTTGAATTCTTTCTCCTCTTTTCCATAGCTCAGAATTGGCCCATTTATAGCCTTCAAATGGAACTGAAGGGATGATTTGGAATGTTTCCAGTATATGGAAGTCCAAGGATCATAGATCTCCTGTCGTGACATGGAAACCCGACACCAATTTTCATTTTTGACACAAATCCCAATATACGCGGGTTGTAGTGCTGCAGCCTGTGTATACGCATGTTGTATAGTAGGTAAGATGCGTACATGTGGAAAACTATGCATTTTTAGCTCTGGAATTTACAAATAGGGATGATAAGTCTCCATGGGGAAATGGAAAAAGGATTTTTGTGCAAGATTGCATAGGGTGAGACAAATATTTCTATAACATGAAATCCTTCAGGTTGTTCAATGTAGATTTATTCTTCAAGTTCCCCATTCAGAAAAGATGATTTCACATCCATCTAATACACTTTAATATTCTTGGATCATGCATAAGCTAAGAGAAATCAGATTGCTTTGATTCTGACAACTGGGGAAAATGTCTCTTCAAAGTCAATTCCTTCAATCTGTGTGTATCCTTTACATACCAATCTAGCTTTGTTCCTTGTAACATGTCCATCTTCATTCAATTTATTTATGAAAACCCACTTTGTGCCAATCACATTCTTATTATTTGGTCTTGGAACCAATTCCCAAGTGTCATTCTTCTCTATTTGATCTAATTCTTCATCCATGGCCTTATTCCATAATTCATCCTTGTTGGCCTCTTCAAAATTGTTTGGTTCAATCGTAGATAAGACTACTAGCTGCATTTGTTCTCGTGAACAGATTCTTCTTCTAGTCTCAACTCCTGCATCTTTGTTTCTGATAATCTGATCTGAAGAAGATTCTTCTGTACTCGTTTGCTAGATGTCTTTGGAGGCACTTGATGAACTTGCTCTTCTACTTATGTCTTCATCTTTTGCTTCTTCTTTGTAAAGTTTTTCCATTGATTCATTTTCTTTTTTCCTTTAATTCTCGTCCACTTGTTTCATCAATTGTTACATTGATTCTTTCCACAACTTTGTTCAACCTCAGATTGTAACACTTGTATGCTTTCCTTGTACTTGATTAACCAAAAAATACTCATTTTTCCACATGAGATTCAAACTTTTCCATCCTTCCATCTTCTCTTTAGATGTAGCATTTGCTTCCAAATACTCTAAAGTGATTCACATTTGTTGGTCTTCCTTTCCATAGCTCGTAGGGAGTTTTGTCATTGTTGTTTATGAGCATTACTCTATTTTGAATGTGAATTGTTGTATGCACTGTATGTGTCCAAAAAATATCTATCAATTTGGAATCCATTAGCATTGCTCAAGCCATTTCCTATGTAACTATCACCCATTATGATAATGTTCATTTGTCCCTAAACCACTCTCTGAACCAATCTATGAATCCATTCTCTCTTACACTATCATATATATGTCAAAACCTACGAAGTGTTCTTATGAATCCATCTCTGTCCATACTGTCCGAGACTCTACTACACAATTGTTCATAACGCTGACCCATTTATCACTATACTATCATGTAGTCTTCACTATTGCAACGGATTAATATATCAAACTGTACTTCTATTAACTGACTACTCTGGATTTTTCTACTCAAACTCTGCAATTTGCTCGAAGGATGGTTCTTTGGTCTATCACAACTATCACATAGACTCTCCCTATCTAATATTCATATTACCTAGGAGTCTCTAAGCTGAATGGATCAGAACAATTCATGCTATGATGTGTATTCATCATCATCGTCATTGGTAGATTCATCATCTCTTTGAGATCTCACTTCTTTCTTCCTGTCTGTGGATTCATCTTTCAATACAATTCCTGGAAGTACAACCTCTTGAGAATGTTCCTTATTTACATGTCCTTCTTTTCTTTTAGTTATTTTCCAAACCTTTCTGTATCTGACGTCTTTCTTTTTCTCTGTATAATTTTATTCATCTCTTTTTATTGCCGATCTTGTGATCTTTTGGACCCGGTCTTTGTTCACCCATTCTTCGTGTTTTCTTATCCATACTTTCTTATATATGACATCAGTGTTCTCTTTCATGGAAGTATCGATCATGTTTCTACAATCACTAGCTATGTGTCCATAGTTATGACATTTGTAACATTCAATGTTATGTGGGGCCACATAGGCACTTCTTGCTTGAACATTTCTTTTATAATCCCTGCAATCTGCAACCTTATGCCCAAAATTAGTACAATAAAAACAATGACCATAAAAGAAATTTGCATACCTGGGAGTGAATGATATTATTTGTGGTGTAGTCCTTCTGAATTTCTTCCTTGACTAATCATGATCATGGTTGAATCTTCTTTGTCGCTTGAACATGGATGGTCTTCTTGAAGATGTATCTTCAATAGTTTTCTTAGATTCTAGTTGACCATGATTCCTTCCTTTGAGTACTTCTACATAACTCTTTCTATTTTCTTCATTCTTGTTTTCTAGCAACCTAGAGTGCTTCTCTTCATTCTCTATAACTGATGTGGATGTTTTTGTCTATTCAACGTTCTTGTTGAGCTTGGCGATTTTACTTCTTAATCTGCCAACTTCTTCTTCAAGCTTCTTATCCTCTTCTTCTTTCTTCATTATCCGAGACTTCATGACTTCTTTTGTTCTTTTCGCTTCTTCAAGCTGAATTTTTAATGTGATTATTTCTTCTTGAAGTCCTTTCTCTTCTTGACCAAACTCTAACTCAAGTTGGTTTAGATCGTTAATTCTTTCCTTGAGATGATTTGTCAATATCTTCTCTCTCATTTCTGGTTCTTCCTTCTGTGCTACTATGTTGACTTCCAAATATTGTTTTTGATCTTTAATATTTTCTTCAATCTTTATGGCTTCTTCTAGATGAGTTCTTAAGTTCTTGATGACCTATTGGGATTCTTAAAAAATGTGACCATTTTCCTTTTGTTTCATTAATTCTTTCTTGAGTGACTTGTTTTCTTCTCTTTTGTTTCTTAGTTCATCTAAAGCACTAATCAATTCTTCTTCATAATTGTCTTCTTTTTCAATTAGTTTTTCTGTCTCATTTCCTTCATGGCATTCTATTTCAAGATGTCCGCATTTTTCACAATTAAAGAAAAACAACATACCTTTGTTGATTATGTACTCTTCATATTTTGAATCTGTTTGACATGGTGAACATATTTCTTCTTGATCTATACCTGCATCTTCTTTGGCATTTTCTGAATCTGCAATAGATGAATAATATATGTCATGTAACTTCTCCCAAAGTTCTTTGGCTAATGAACATTTACCAACCTTTTATCTTACCGGATTAGGTAATCCTTCCTAGATGAAATCCATTTCTATTTTGTTATTCTTCTTCAATTCCTTCTTCGTTGTAGTCTTTTCCCTTTTTTAACTATCATATCCTGTAATGTCTGATAGACAAATATAATGCCCCTGTGCCTGTAAAAATGCTTTTGTAACATACCCAACCACCCACGGGACGGGGCATGCTACCTTCAAGCCCACCCTTGGACTTCTTTCTCTTAGCTATACCTTATTTAAAGTTTAAGGATGCATAAAATAAAAGGATTTAACGACATGCACAACATTATCCATCAAGCATGCATAATCTAAATATTCAATTAAATGTTAATTAAATATACATAGCAGAAAAATACATTCATATACATATAAAGGATACCATAACAGAGAGCACTTATCTTTATGAAAGATGACACCAACTAGCTACAAACCAAGGACGTTCCACCCAACCATAGACACTACTGTTCCAAAACTCAACAACAACGTCACCCCCGAGCCAGGGCTATGAATCCATAAGGACGGTTCCATAGTGTTACTTGGCTTCCCAAACTAGTCAGCACCCAAGCTCTCATAGGATTCCCAGCTCTCACAACAATCCAAGTACCCAGATCTCTTCTACCCATCTTGCACCATCCGAGAGAATGAACCTCCACCCTTCTCTGCCACGTAGTCCCTCAGGAAGTCCTTCTCCTTATTCGGGCTCTAGTGAAACTAGTCCAGAATATCAATGATGGAACTCTCAGGACTCACAGCTGTGAGAAACACTAGACACAGGCCAATGCATCTCATACATGCGGCCTCAAGTCATGGCTGGACCACATGAATGACCACTACAACCAACTATCTGATGGTTAATCTTCAACAGTTCAACTCCCTTTCCTGAGCCAAGATGTAGATAAGGATGGATCAATGAATGGGTCAGTGGCTGCATGGTAGGGCGTGCATGGGAGTGCATGAAGGAACTAAGTGAATCGTATAGGAAATCAATGAACAAGCTATCAGTCAAAACCCCCCATTAGACTAGAGATGGGTCTAAGTAACTACGTGGGGAAATCAAGAACCTCTTGGACTTCCCAAGAAGCTCCCATAACCAATCCCCTTCCTTAGGAAGAAAGGGTAATTAAAATAGGAAATAAACACTTATCCCCTCAATCCCCCTCTGTTGTGGAATCATATCCCCCTATAACTCTAGTCCTTGTATGTCTAGCAACCAACCATGTATTTATTATTAATAATGATAAAAAAATTACATGTCTTGGGCACACCAGCCTTTTGATAATTGTTTGGGCACTCTGGCCTCTCAACATTGTAACAATACATTATTGAAGATGGGGGTTCAAAACTTGGGGTGTTACATCCCCTCCCCCTTATTTTGGCACTATCCTCAGTGCATATACAAAATAGAGATCAAAATCTCAAATTTATTCAAAACATTGTGGGTACTCTGTCCACATGGCATCTTCATGCTCCCAGGTAGCATCTTTAGGATTGTAGTAGGTCCACTGAACTTTTACCGTCTCTATAACTCGATTTCAGAGCATTTTGACTTTTCTGTCTAATACCTGCACTGTCTGAACCTAAAAATCTCCCTCTGTCTCTACCTGAATCATATGCTAATCAATAGCATGGTTAGGATCAGGTACATATTTCTTTAGTAAAGAGACATGAAATACACTATGCACATTCATGGAAGCAGGTAAAGAAAACATGTATGCAACTGACCCTATTCTGTCCAATATTTCAAATGGACCACCAAATTTGGCTGCCATCTTTGTACAACTACCCAATTTCAAAGAGATTTTCTTGGGATTCACTTTCGAAAGTACATGCTCCCCCACTTTAAATTCTCTAGCTATCATGTTCTTGTCTACATAAACTTTTTGTCTATCCTAAGCTGTCTTTAAATTCTGCTTGATCTTGACCACCTGGTCTTCCATGTCCTTGAGAAACTCCAGCCCAAGTACCACTCTATCTACTGGGTTTTCCCAGCTTACTAGAGTATCACATTTCCTACCGTACAAGGCTTCAAATGATCTCATTCTCAATGAAGCTTGATACCCATTAATATATTCAAACTCAACTAAGTGTAAGTAATCTTCCCACTTAGATGGCTTATCCATCACATACATTCTCAACATGTATTCAACTATTGGATTGACCCTCTCTATTTTCCCATCTATCTGGGGATGATATGTTGTGCTAAAGTTTAGATTTGTGCCAAATCCTTTAGACAATCCCCTCCAGAAGTTGGAGGTAAACTTTGTATCTATGTCTGAGACAATTTTCCTAGGTATCCCATGCAACCTAGCAATTTCCTTCATGAAAATTTCTGCAATATTAGTTGTTGTATGTGTTGTCTTCACAGGCACAAAATGAGAATCCTTTGTTAATTTGTCAACCACCACCAGGATTGAATCATGTTGCTTATTCATTCTGGGTAATCCCGTGATGAAATCCACGGTGATCACTTCCCATTTCTTCTCTGGGATTGGCAATGGTTGCAACAAACCTCTTGGGTGCCTATGCTCAGCCTTCACCTTCTAACATTCCAGACATCGAGCGATGTAATAAGAAACATCCTTCTTCATTACCGTCCAAAAGAATTGGCTTCTTACTGCTGTAATTGTTTTCTGGTAACCGAGATGTCCAACATAATGAACATAATGCATTTCCTTCAGTACCAAATTCCTCAGTTCTCCAGAACTAGGAACATAGATTCTATTTTTATGCATGACTAATCCATCTTCCTTTATCTCATACTCCTTTATTTTCTGTTGTACATCTCCTTGCTGTAAGTTTTCCTTTACCCATAGGTAATGTTGGTCTGTAACAAGACCATCTAAATTTCTGCTCTTCAAGTTTGACTGATGCATACTGACAGCAGTAGCATGCATGATATACACTCTTCTACTAAGTGCATCGACAAATTTATTGTCCTTTCCCTTGATATGCTTGATATCAAAGTCATATTCACTTAAAAATTCCAACCATCTTGTTTTCCTGGAATTCAAGGTCGGTTGTTCAAAAAGATACTTCAGGCCAATGTGGTATGTCCTCAATTTGAATTTCTTCCCCATGAGATAATGTCTCCACATCCTCAAGGCGTGAACAATGGCATCACATTCCAAGTTGTAGGTGGCATATTTCCTCTCATGTTCCTTAAGCTTTTTGGACTCATATCTAATGACATGTCCATTTTGCGTGAGGAATCCCCCAAGTCCTTCCTTACATGTGTCTGTACATACCACAAAACTTTCATTTGGGTCAGCAATCTTTAACGCAGGTGCATTAGTAAGTAATTCCTTCAACAGACTAAAATTATTTTCACACTTGAGTGTCCATTCAAATTTAGTTCCCTTCTTTTGCAAAGAAATGATGGGATGACCAATCTTAGAGAACCCTACTATGAACCTTCTGTAGTAGCCAACTAATCCCATAAAAGATCTAACGTCTGGCATATTTCTGGGTGTTGGCCATCCTCTAATCGCTTCGATCTTCTCCAGATCTACTGTTATGCCCTGCTCTAAAATAATGTGTCCCAAGTAATGGATCTGCTTTTGATAGAAAGAACACTTACTCAAATTGGCATATAACTGATGTTCTCTCAGTACTTTCAATGCCAATCTTAAGTGATGTTCATGCTCCTCTTCAGACTTAGAATAGATAAGTATGTCATCCAGGAATAATATGACAAACTTATCCAAATAATTCCTTAATATGCCATTCATTAAGCACATGAAGACAACTGGTGCATTGGTCAGTCCAAATGGCACCACTACAAATTCATAATGCCCATACCTAGTCCTAAAGGTTGTCTTATGAATGTCTTCTTCCTTGATTCTTACCTGATGGTATCCTGCCCTCGGGTCAATTTTTGAAAATATCCTTTCTCCTCTTAGCTAGTCAAAGAGGTCATCAATTCGGGGTAGAGGATACTTGTTCTTTATAGTGTAATTGTTCATATATCGAAAGTCAATACACAACCTCAAGGTTCCATCCTTCTTTTTGAAAAAAAGTATTGGTGCTCCCCAAGGTGAAAAACTTGGACGTATGTACACTTTCTTCGACAATTCCTCCAACTGCATTTGTAATTCTTTTAAATCTGGTGTGCTCATTCTGTAAGGTGTTTTTGACACTGGGGAATCTCCTGGCACTAAATCAATTGAGAAATCTATCTCCGTTCTTGGCGAAAATCCGAGTATTTCTTGGAATACACCTTCAAATTCCTGTAGTACCGAGAAATATTCGAGGCTTGGCCCCTTTGTATTATCTGGCTCTTCCACATGAGCTGCATACATTTGACATCCTTTACTAAAACATATTTTTAGCTGTAAGGCTGAAATCTCCCTTATAGAGATGGGTCTTGGAACTCCTTTCACAGTCCTTTGTTTTCCATCTCCATCAAGACATGTAAATGTCTTGTTATGACAATCTAGGAAAACATGATGCGTGTCCAACCAATCCATTCCAATCACAATATTGTCCATTCCAATCAGAATATTGTAAGGCCCCAATGATATGATATTTAGATCAATACTAGTATTCATGTCATTAAGACTTATGGAACAACTTTTGACCATATCATGGATTCTTCTTTTGGTTCTAGTGGCTAACTGAACCAAGCTTTCTTTTCCAAGTTTACTTTTCTCCGAATGCAATATATCCACTATCTTAGGATCAATGTAGCAATGAATTTCTCTTAAATCAATCAAAATAGAAACAGGTTGATTTATGATCTTACCTTCCAACTCGATCATATTGGATTGGTACTCTATTTTTCGATCATCTAAAGTTGCATAGATTCTTCCCATATCTTCGGCTGTTGCAGCCTCTTGGATGTTGTGCATAGTCTTCACTCTGTCTTTTATGTGTGGGAAAACCTTGTACAAGTGATCTTCCTTGCATCCCAAACATTATATTGGTGGTCTTCCCCTTTTTCCCCAAGGAATCTTCCTTCTTGAAATCTCCCTTAGCATACTGATCCTGATGATTTCTATTAGGCTCATTCCTATTGAAGGGTGGTTTGAATCCTTTCCGCCTCTGATCAGACTTCACATTCTTCTTGTCCTTCGAAGATTTCTGCAGGGATTCACTTCCCTGGCCTTGCTCATATAGGTATTTATCCTTCCTGATGGCCTCAGTCAAGGCCTTGGGTTCATCATACTTGATCTTTTCCTTATAAAATGATGACATTCCACTTAGAAATCTCTTTATTTTTACTTTCTTATCACTAATGAACTTGACATACTTTAACAATCCCAAGAACTTCTTCCCGTACTCTGCCATAATCATGTTTCACAACCTAAGTTCAAAGAACTCTTGCATTTTCTTGTCATAGAAATGCTCTGAGAGGTACTCCTTCTCGAAGTACTTCTTGAACTGCTTCCAAGTGATCCCACTTTCATTAACATATTCCACTTGCTTCAGTTGGTCCCACCACATTGCGTCTTTCTCATATAAATGGTAGGTGGCAATCCTGGCTTCCAGGTTGGATGAATAGTTATGCAACTGAAAATATATCCGGAGTCCAAGCAACCATGCTTCGACATCATCTTCCCTTTCTCTTTCATCGTCGAAGGAAGGTGTCTTGATCTTCCTCAGCTCTCCTTCATGCAAACTATCTACCTCTTGTTTCCTTATTTGGTGTCTGATAGGAGACATCTATGGACTGCTTACAAGATCTTCTAATACATAAAACATTCTTTCTGAGTAAGGAGGTGAGTGGTGTCCATGAGCTCTGCTAGTACTTCAGGAATAACCAACTCTCCCACGATCATTCCTTCTTTCATGGCGCCTACCTTCTTCCTCTTGTATTGAGTTTAATCCCTTCTTCGCTTGCCTCTTCAACTGATTTAATCTCTGCAAAACTCGAGCAATTATCTGAATTTTCTCTCTCATCAGTCTCTCATTGTCTACTTTGTAGCTCTGCACTTCCATCTTCAGGCTTCTTACCATTTCTATTAACGTTTCCATCTCTCCTTTTCCCTTGCACCCATTGGACCCTGTCTCTGCATTACCAAATATGGTATTCTGGCCTTCGGCATCCTTATCATGACTGGAGGATCCCTCACCTTCTTCCATTTCCTCAATACACATCCTGAGTTGATGTGTTTAGACCCCTTAATTCTGCAAAATGTGCAAGTGACCATTTTGTTAGAATTATGCATATGATAAAAAAAATTGCTAAACCATTCTACAGGTATATATATATTTTTTGTGTGTTCATGGAGATCATATCCCCATTCTCCAAAAATAATAGTTCCCTATTATCCTTGGATGACATAGAACCCATCCTGCACAGGCGCTTCCTTCAAACCACCTTCCCAGGTGACCACAACTAGAAACCATGGCTAAATCCTTCCTTATCACTTTTCTGTCTCGAAGACAAACAATTCAACCCTTAGCCCTCCTTCCCTCAGCTCTCAATATTGATATGACCACGACCATGACCCTATGCTTAGCTGGAAAAAGCACTTTTCCAGAGCTTTGGGACTTTGAAACTTTCATTGAGGACCGGATCAATGGTCCTTGTCCTCTTTCACGATCAACGATCGAGATCCACTTCAGGACTCCGTGCTTCGGGAGTCTCAACTTTTCTCACTTGCCTCCTCCTAGAACTCTTTTACCCAGATTTCATGATTTGCCGATGGGTGTCCTCCCACAGATCATCGACTGTGAATCACTTCGGCTCTTCGGGCTTCGGAAGTTTCAAACTTTCCTCCTACACTTTCTCCCGGAGTGCTTTCACCCGAATTCGACGATCCTTCGACATGTGTCTTCTGGAATCAACGATCGATATGTACTCTGGCCTTCGAGACTTAGAGAGTTCTCAAACCAATGCAACCTATCACATATTTCCCCCTTCGGAGTACCCAGTCTCCGGACTGCACAATCTGTTGCCACGTGGTGAAATCCAGGAAGTGGACACATGGCCCAATCAAATGGGTGACAAGTGTCACATTCTAACTAACCTTTCAATACTTCAAATGTTCAAATCTTACTGACACGTGGCACACATCCCGTGTGTCCATGTCATCCCAGGTGATGTCCGCAAACCACGTAACTTCATAATTCTGGGGTACACATCACCTCTAGGTGACGTCGTTGTGCCCTTCGGCTCTTCAGGCTTCGAGACTTCAGGCTTCAGGAGTTTCAACACTAACACCCTTCCCATTCTCCTGAACTCTAAATTACTGAACTGGTCAATCTATCGCCATGTGTCCTCCTAGATTAGATGACTAAGATTCACTTCAGGTCTTCACCCGGAGTCCACGAATCTGTAGTACATGTCCTCCTTAATCTGACAGTGGAGGATTACTTCAGGTCTTCGAACTTTGGAAATCTAAGATTTCAAAACTTATCTAGCCCCACTGGATTTTATCCAAAGCCCTGGAGCTAGTAACATGTGGCTCTCAACAGATCAACGACTAATATCCTTTAGGGTCTTCGGGTTTCAGAATTCTCAGATTTCAAAACTTGTCTGGCCCCACTGGCATTTGTCTGAAGCCCTGGATCTCGTGACATGTGGCTATCAGCAGATCGATGGTCCCCAATTACTTTGGCTATATGAATTTTCGATTCTCGAGCCATAACATGTCACATCACTGCATGCCTTTCAAATTGTGGGGGCACACATAGACAGTTTGGAGTAACCCGCTTTTCACCCTGCAATTCTCTTGAAGCTAACACATAACCCCTTGGGGAAAACATGGTTTGGATTGCGGGACCACCTTGGGAAATTATCTCTTGTGCAAATTAGTTCCCCACAATGCCTGTTGTCTGTTGATCTCTCTTTCCAATGGGATTCGATGACTATGACCTTAACCCTTTCTTCCTTTTCATCGGACCACCCATGTTCACCTGTCCTTCAATCCAACAATCCCATATCTCTTCCGATCATACAATGGAGATCGCTCCCATATTCGAAGGGGATGGTCACGATCCTTCAAACCCATTACATGGGTCTCTGACGTTCTATCTCCTATGTATATTCTACAATGCCATTCCTCATGAGATTTTCAACTCCACGGTCAGAATTCAATCTCGACCCTGAGACTCTGACCAATAGACCCGGCCGATACCGGCCCAATGTTTCAACTAGAAGATCTGATACCAAACTATAACATACCCAACCACCCATAGGCTGGGGCATGCTACCTTCAAGCCCGCCCTTGGACTTATTTCTCTTAGCTATACCTTCTTTAAAGTTTAAGGATGCATAAAAGAAAAGGCTTTAATGGCATGCACAACATTATCCAGCAAGCATGCATAATCTAAAGATTCAATTAAACGTTAATTAAATATACACAGCGGAAAAATACATTCATATACATATAAAAGATACCATAACAGAGAGAACTTATCTTTATTAAAGATGACACCAATTGGATCCAGACCAAGGATGTTCCACCCAACCATAGACACTACTGTTCCAAAACTCAACAACATCTCGATCCAAGGCTATGAATCCACAAGGATGGTTCCAAAGTGTTACTTGGCTTCCCAAACTAGTCAGCACCCAAGATCTCATAGGCTTCCCAACTCTCACATAAATCCAAGTACCCATATCTCTTCTACCCATCTTGCACCACCTGAGAGAAAGAACCTTCAGCCTTCTTTGCCACGCAGTCCCTCGGGCAGTCCTTCTCCTTATTTGGGCTCCAACGCAACTGGTCCAGAATCTCAATGCTGTAACTCTCAGGACTCGCAGCTGTGAGAAACACTAGACACAGGCCAACACATCTCAGACATGCATCCTCATGTCACAACTGGATCACACCAGCGACCACTACAACCAACTATCCCATGGCTAATCTTCAACAGTTCAGCTCCCTTTCCCGAGTGAAGACGCAGATGAGGATGGATAAATGAATGGGTCAGTGGGTGCATGGGAGGGCATGCATGGGAGTATGTGCATGGGAGTGCGTGAGGGAAATGACTGAATCATACAAGAAATCAACAAATAAGCCATCATTCGAACCCCCCCATCAGACTAGAGGCGAGTTTAAGTAACTATGTGGGGAAATCAAGAACCTCCTGGCCTTCCCCAAGAACATCCCATAACCGATCCCCTCCGTTAGGAAGAAAGGGTAAATAACATAGGAAATAAACACTTAGCCCCTCAAGCCCCCTCTCTTGTGGAATCATAGCCCCTTATAACTCTAGTCCTTGTTCGTCTAGCAGCCAACCATGTATTTATTATTAATAATGATAAAAAAATTACATGCCTTGGGCACACTGGCCTTTTAATAATTGTTTGGACACTTTGGCCTCTCAGCATTGTAACAATACATTATTTAAGATGGGGGTTAAAAACCTGGGGTGTTACAACTTTTGTGCTTATGCTTCATATCTCATACTTTAACCCATTCTGACCCTTAAACAATGGTACTCCATTCTCAGAATAATCCATGATCTCCTTCCAGTGGTTAAACTGATTTCTGAAGGAACCTGCTATGATTCCAATTGTTGGATTACTGAGAGGGGGGGTGAATCAATAATAGATAAATTTAATCCTTTTTAACCATAAAATGCAAGTGTTATATCAATGAAGCATTATCATCAAATAGTTTCAGAGTAAATAAATAATGAACAAATGAACAATCATACACATGCACAGTGCACCAATGTTTTATGTGGAAACCCAAAGCGTAGAAAAACCACATAATGTTTTTTCTTATATGTCTTTAAGAATTACATTCATTGGAAGCACCAAATTCCTTTTTTTTTTTCTAGCTGCAACTAGAAGGAAGCTCCAACCCCCTTCGTTTCTTAGGATACAACCTGAAGAAAGCTCCAAATCCACAATTTTTTGGCTACAACCAGAAGGAGGCTACAACCCCCTATGTTCTCCGGCTACAAAGGGAAGGTGTCTACAACCACTTGTCCTTGCCCCATCTAACTGCCCTGATGTAGAAGTAGAATAATGGAACCACTATCACACTATCACTATGAGATATACCACTGTACAACTGTACCAACCTGTACCAAACAACCTGTAACAACTTGTACCAAACAACTTTTAATCAACCTGTACCATAAACAATTGCATCAACCATGCACCAACCTGTACCTCAACCTATACCATGAACGAGTGCATCAAACATGAACCAAATATGTACCAATCGTGCATAATATACACATAAAATATGAATCATCAAGATGTACCAACATCATCAACTATA
This sequence comes from Picea engelmannii, assembly GCA_009831015.1. NCBI lineage: Eukaryota > Viridiplantae > Streptophyta > Pinopsida > Pinales > Pinaceae > Picea > Picea engelmannii. The sequence goes on from ML802276.1 coordinate 250,752, forward strand.
CACCTCATGTCTGTGCCAACTCATCAACTACTTGTCTCAACCATGTACCTAACATATACCTCAACAAAAAGCCCTCATCAATTTCATCATCCAAATATGATTTGTAACTCTATAATATGTTCAGTTTTGTACCTTGGGAGGTGTTCCCCATGTGCTTATGACCTCCTTAGCACATGAGGGAAGGACATTACAATTTGTACCTTGTACTTTTGTCTAATTTCACTTTGACTTTGTCTAAAGTGGAATTTAGTCATTTTGGCCTAAAAGTGACTATTAATTCACAAAGGGGTGAATTAGAGACATAAAGTTGACTTAGGAAACTTAACCCAAAGTGGGTTATTGACTTAAATATGAATGGGGAGATCTCAACCATTGATTAGATGAGAGATGAGGTGATCTCAACCCTTCATGTTTTAGGTTTCCTTTTGGATGTCAAAGAGGGGCGCAAAGGGCGAAGGAGGGCACATTCTTCACTAGTTCATTTGTTCATTGAGAGAGGAGCTCTTGGAGGATGAGGATGAGGTAAGTTTTGTCAGGTTTCTTGAGCTAGGGTGCTAGCTTTCATGGAGGGAGGCTTGCATCATATTCCATAGCTTATTTACTAGAGAGATTTGACTTATGAGGAGGACGCATTGCCAGATTGGGGCGCATCAACAGTTGAGAGAATTCTAGCCATCATATTGTAGTGATATTAGTTGCAGAGGATATCCAATCATCAGAGCTTCATCACTGTGGAGGGGTTTCCAGATCTGAGCTCACAGTTGGCATTTGGAGCAGATTCAGTGGATTCGATAGCTTACATGTTGGGTGCACCATTCTGGGGCGCTCTTGGAGGTTTTGGACTTGTATATCAACTCATATTGAGTTTCTATTGTATCAGGTTCCATCATTTATTGTATTAGTTGCAATCCTTCTTCTCCTTTCCTCATATATACATTTACATTCCAAACTGGTTTTCCCCACGGGGTTTTTATCCTGGGTCATGTTGACCAAAAATACCTATGTCTACAAATGCATGTATTAGTCTCTTAGATCTGTTTCATTTTCAGCTGTAACGATGTTTAGGTGTGTTATGTTTATTTTGAGATGCATGTACTAATTTCTGGTAACCAAAATGACATGCTAGAGCACCCAAAATTGAAAACATAACCGTAACAAATCAACATAAGTTCTTGAACTGTTGGCTGTTACAAATGTTACACATTATTTTCGTCATCCCTATGACCATTAATGATGTAAACCTATCTGTTTCCTTCAAAGGGTTTAGTGGCCTGAGTTCCTGAAGAGAGAAGATAGAAGAACTTTTCCTGAGAAAAGAAGTTGCATTTTCCTTTGTAAAAATCCTATAAAAAAAGAAAGTTCACAAGTTGCTATATAGGCAGGGTGCGAGAATGCTTGATTCTTGTAGGTTGCACCATAGCTGGGTTGCGATATGTTCGCAGGTTTCTCTATAGGCAAGGTGCGAGAATGCCTACACGTGGGAAAAACGAGCGTTTTCTTGAATCTTCTAGAAGGAGAAACTTCCATGGTGAGGTGGCATCCGAATGGTTTGGATCTTACTCGCTTTCATGATTTAGTGGGATCATCCTAACCCCCTCACCTTATCCTCTTCAACTTATAAAAGGAGAGGAGCTCTCATGGAGAAAGTTAGCTTTTGGAGCTTGGATTGGGCTAAGTTGGATTTGGCTTGGTATTATTAGCTTGGTTAGAGTGGTTTTGAGTTTTGCCTTTGTCAAGATAGATTGTGAATTTTATCAGATCTATGCTCTCAGAATTCTTGGAGTGGAAGTGTGTGGGGAACAAAGGACAGTTGGAAGGGACCTTATGACATCAAGGCCATGGTTGTAATCTCTCTTTCACATTTAATATGATACAGTAATATGATTCTTTCCTA
>ML802276.1:252832-268688 GCA_009831015.1 Picea engelmannii
TTTATTGTATGATTCCTTGATCACATACATAGGTTTATATTGAGTTTATGCTATTACTATCACTTTGGTTGGTTGTGTTCTTTTGCAGGATCATCATTGTATGAGTGTTGGAACAGAGCTAGGATGGCGATAGCGAGAGGAAGTGACATTTAAATGGTATGTCACCTATCCTTCTTTAGTTAGTAAATTTGATATCTAAAATCTAAGGAAAGCGTCATGTTCTGGTGTGTTTTGTTCTAGATCCAGGTGGATCTAGGGAGATCAGTTAGTGTCTGCACCTACTGATTAGTCCGATAACAAAAAAAACAACAACAAATACTTCAGAAGACAGTGAAAAATTAGAGCCTATCTGTGGTCAAAGACAAACCCAATAGGAAAGCTTGATAGGACCTATATTTTTCACATGGTATAAGAGTTTCGGTGGCTGAATTTTTGGGTAGTTGGGACAACATTTTAGTGGCTTTCATACATATCTTTCTGGTAGATTTTTTAGGACAACCATTGACTCATTCACTGGTTGTCAGAGGGCATAATTTTTCAGAGGATAGTTGGGCAGTTTGAACAATAGTCATCTGTCTCTTTTCACACCTACGCAGTAGGAGTGAGGCTGATTTGACGTTGACCTCTTTTCGCACCTATTTTTTTAGGAGTGAGGTCAGATTACACTTGTCTCTTTTCACACCTGTGTTGATAGGAGTGAGACAATGTTTTCCTTGGTAGTGTGAGCATCAGTTGGGGATTACAGTTTGACAGACATGTCAACATCTCATATGAGAGTTGAGGACATGCTAGCAGGGGCTAGCAATTGGTCGCCGTGGAAGGCGAGGATGATATTCATCTTGGAGGACCTCAAGCTATGGGATATAGTCGAGGCAGTTGTTCCCCCCATTCTTGTCACTGATCTAGTCTTGGTGGTAGAGTTCAGGAAAAGGAACAACAAGGCGAAGATGACTATTTGTGACGCAGTTCATGCCCATATCATACCCCATTTGACGGGGAAGGTTTGTGCATATGAGATGTGGGCATCTCTATGCAAATTGTATAAGAGCTCCAATGAGAATCGAAAGATGCTTCTTCATGACCGACTTAGGGGCATTCGGATGCTCAAGGATGAGTCGGTAACTTCATTCCTTGGTTGTTACACTCAGATCAGAGACAATCTTGGAGCCATCGACGAGGTTTTTGATCCTAACTCTTTGGTGAGGCAAGCTATGAATAGCTTCACCAAACCTTGGGGTCCATTTGTACATGGCATAGTTTCCAGGGAGGTCATGCCTACATGGGAGAGGATGTGGGATTACTTCATCCAGGAGGAGATTCAGTTAGAAACTGAGGCTTCTGGACAATGGCAACAACAACAACATCAGATTGGTCAGGGTGAGGATGATCTTTCTCTTTGGACAAAGGGCAAGAAGAAGGTAGGCCGAGGGGGTCGACAAGGTCCCAAGTTTGGGGGCCAACCACAGGGGAGTGGAGGAGGAGAGAACAATAGTGGTCAGGGCAGTGGTCAAAAGAGAGATATGAGAAAAGTGAAGTGCTTTGTTTGTAAGAAGTTTGGGCACTGTGCTGGACAGTGCCCGAATAGGAAGAAGAAGAACGGTGGTACCGCAACTACAACAGAGGAGCTATAATTTCAAACATAGTTTCAGAGAGAGTGTGCTTTCCTCATATGATGCACTTCAATTGAGATGAAACCTTGTATCTGGTATATTGATAGTGGGGCTTCAAGCCATATGACTAGTTTCCGAGAGTAATTTTCTGATCTCAGAGACATCGAGGTCAGGATTGAGATTTCTCTTGGAGATGACAGAGTTGTCAGAGTTGCAGGGGTTGTCACAGTTTCTTTTTAGAAATATGGCATGCCACTCATATCGTTCACAAACATTCTTTATGTCCCTGGCATGAAGAAGAATTTGATATCAGTTTCCACCCTCCAGGATAGAGGTCTCGAGGTGACATTCAGAGGCTCCGAGGTACTGATTCATCCTCAGGGTTCTTCACTAGCCTCAGGAGAGGTGATTGGAGTGAGAGAGGGGAAACTATTCAGATTTATTTTTCAACCACTTCATGCATTGGCAGCGAGTAGCGACAACAAGAGACAATTATGTGAGTTATGGCATCGTAGGATGGCCCACCTACATCATGGGGCTCTATAGGTTTGAGAGAGGTTGTGACTGGAGTGCCATAGATCAACATAGAGCATCAGGATGTTTGTAGAGGGTGTGCACTTGGAAAGTTTGCCAAGGCATCGTTCCCCAACAGTGACACCAGGTCAGTTGGGATACTAGATTTAGTACACATGGATGTGTGTGGGCCCATGAATTAGAGGTCCTTGAGTCATTGTGAGTAGTATCTCACATTTATTGATGATTACTAGAGGAAGACTTGGATCTATTTCCTGAAGGCCAAGAGTGAGGTCTTCACATGGTTCCAAGAGTTCAGAGATCTTGTGGAGAACCAATCGGGAAAGATGATCAAATTCTTGCGGTCAGATAAGGGGGGAGAGTATTCCGCGAGATAGTTTGTAGACTTCTGTGCACATCATGGCATTAGGAGACAAATGACCATACCCTACAACCCCCATCATAACAGGGTTGCCGAGAGGAAGAACCGAGGCATTATCAGTGCAGCGAGATCTATGATGCATGATCAGATTTTTCCTTTGTACTTGTGGGCAGAGGCATGTGTTATTGCAGTTTACCTACAGAACAGGAGACCCCATAGGATTTTGGGAAAGATGACTCCTAAGGAGACCTTCATTGGTAGGAGGCCCGATGTCGAGCACATCATGATCTTTGGGTTCTTGACTTTCTCTCATGTCCCCTCGGAGAGGAGGACAAATCTAGACCCCACATCCCATAAGGGGATTCTACTTGGATACTTAGAGGTGTCGAAAGCCTTTCGCATCTACATTCTGCCACTTAGGAGAGTGGTGGTGTGCATAGATGTTAGATTTGAGGAGGATAGGACTTTTGTGAGATCTCTTGAGTTGAGATTTGGATTTGAGGATGATGCAGAGTTTCTAGTTGCAGTCTCAGAGGGAGCATAGCCTCATATTTTGAGTACACCAGTATCAGGGGTGACAGGGTCACCATGCACAACTTCAGGGTCACAGTCAGAGCAGTTTCATTCATATGGGGCACAGACTTCAGAGGGAGCATAGACTTCATGATCTCAGAGTGTTGAGACGAGCCCTGTGGTAGTCACTCTTGGGAAGAGTGAACTTACTTCTCCATTGACCACTTCAGGGAAGAGGAGACCTAGATGGTTTCAGGAGACCCTGAAGGAGGCCAAGGAGAATGTAGGGGAGCCCAAGAGCCAGATCAGAGAGAGCAGGCTACTAGTCATTTTTGGAGCATACTTAGCACTTGTGACGAGTATCAGGGATACTGAGCCATAGAATTTTGCGCAGGCAGTTGACCATCATGTCTGGAGAGAGGCCATGGTCGAGGAGTATAACTCCATTGTGCACAATGATGTCTGGGATGTGGTTTCCAGGCCAGTGGGGAAGTCAGTTGTGACTTCTAGGTGGTTGTACAAGACCAAGATGGTTGCAGATGGAAGCATTGAGAAACACAAGGCCCGTTTTGTGGCACGAGGCTTCTCACAGATTGAGGGAGTTGATTATGACGAGACTTTTGTACCAGTTGCGAGATACACTTCTATCAAGACTATCATTTCCATAGCAGCAGAGATGGGTTGGCGCATTCACCAGATGGATGTGAAAACCGCATTTATAAATGGATTTATTGAGGAGGAGGTGTACATAGAGAAACCACGGGGTTTTGAGGTGAGTGGCAGGGAGACTCACATGTGTCTTGTGAGGAAGGCACTATATGGTCTGAAGCAAGCTCTCCGAGCTTGGTATTCACAATTTGATACTTATTTTCAGATGGGCTTTGCGAAGAGCGATGTTGATCCAAACCTCTATTTCATCATTAGGGGTGAGGACACGCTCATTCTCATTTTGTATGTGGATGATCTATTCATTACTGGAGCTGAGGATCTCATAGCTGAGTGCAAGCTAGGACTTGGATCAGAATTTGAGATGAGTGATATCATATTGATGCACTAATTTCTGGGTATGGAGGTATGGCAGGAGGAGGGTCACATATTTCTCGAGCAGGGGAAGTATGCAACAAATATTTTGAGCAGGTTTCAGATGGAGGACTGCAGACCCATGTCTACACCTATGATCACCAACTGGAAGAAGCTTAGTGCTTTAGATAGCCAGTTGGTGGATGCCATAGTATACAGGAATTTGATCGATTCTCTCATGTATCTGGTTAACACCAAACCAGATATATGTTTTTCCATGAACACACTCAACCAGTACATGGTTGAGCCGAGGAGTGTTCACATGGTTGGGGAAAAACACGTCTTGAGATATGTTGCTGGGACAATGGAATATGGCCTAGACTATGTCAGGGGAGATGGATTCAATTTGGTTGGCTACACAGATTCAGACTGGGCAGGATGTGCTACTGACAGGAAAATCACCTCAGGGTGCTGCTTTAGTTTGGGGTCAGGACTTGTTTCCTGGTTCAGCCGGAAGCATAAGTCAGTTTCTTTGAGTTCGACTGAGGCAGAGTATATGGTGTCCAGTTAGGTCAGTTGGGAGGCCATTTGGCTTCGTAAGATACTGGTTGGTTTATTTGGTCAGGAGATGTCACCGACTGTCATTCACAGTGATAATCAGAGTTGCATGAAACTCTCTAAGAATCCAGTGTTTCATGACTGGTCGAAGCATATAGAGATCAGGTACCACTTCATTTGTGACTAAGTTCAGAGAGGGGCAGTTCAGTTGCAGTATGTATCTACATATTACCAGGTTGCAGATATTCTCACTAAGGCCCTGCCATGTGGCAAGCATGTCTATTTCAGAGACAAGATGGGCTTGGTGAGGAACACCTTCCTCGGTAAGAGGGAGTGTTGCGTTTTGTACCTTGGGAGGTGTTCCCCATGTTCCTATGACCTCCTTAGCACATGAGGGAAGGACATTACAATTTGTACCTTGTACTTTTGTCTAATTTCAATTTGACTTTGTCTAAAGTGGAATTTAGTCATTTTGGCCTAAAAGTGACTATTAATTCACAAAGGGGTGAATTAGAGACATAAAGTTGACTTTGGAAACTTAACCCAAAGTGGGTTATTGACTTAAATATGAATGGGGAGACCTCAACCATTGATTATATGGGAGATGAGATGATCTCAACCTTTCATGTTTTAGGTTTCCTTTTGGATGTCAAAGAGGGGCGCAAAGGGTGAAGGAGGGCACATTCTTCACTAGTTCATTTGTTCATTGAGAGAGGAGCTCTTGGAGGATGAGGATGAGGTAAGTTTTGTCAGGTTTCTTGAGCTACGACGCTAGATTTCATGGAGGGAGGCTTGCATCACATGCCATAGCTTATTTACTGGAGAGGTTCAACTTCTAAGGAGGGCACATTGCTAGATTGGGGCGCATTAGTACTTGAGAGACTTCTAGCCATCAGATTGCAGTGAGATCAGTTGCAGAGGATAGCCATTCAACAGATATTCGTTACTACGAAGGGGTTTCCAGATCTGAGCTCATAGTTGGCAGTTGGAGTAGATTCAGTGGATTCGACAGATTACATGTTGGGCACACCATTCTGGGGTGCTCTTGGAGGGTTTGGACTTGTATACCAACTCATATCGAGTTTCTATTGTATCAGGTTCCATAATTTATTGTATTAGCCGTAATCCTTCTTCTGCTTTCCTCATATATACATTTACATTCCAAACTGGTTTTCCCCGGGGGGGTTTTATCCAGGGACATGTTGACCAAAAATAGCCGTGTCTACAAATACATGTATTAGTCTCTTAGATCTGTTTCATTTTTAGCTGTAACAATGTTTAGGTGTGTTATGTTTATTTTGAGATGCATGTACTAATTTCTGGTAACCAAAACGACATGCTAGAGCACCCAAAATTGAGAACATAACCATAACAAATCAACATAAGTTCTTGAACTGTTGGCTATTACAAAAAAAACAACAAATACTTCAGAAGACAGTGAAAACTTAGAGCCTATCTATGGTCAAAGATAGATCCAGTAGGAAAGCTTGAAAGGACTTGGATTTTTCACATAATATACCTGTTGTATACGATCACATACCTGCAAATCTTCCTTAACTTTAACAACAAGAGACTAGCATTTTCATCAAACTTTACTTTAGTCTCACATGACTAATTTTGGATTAGTCAACAACCCTAACTTGAAATAATCATAACTATGTACATGTAACGAATAAAGATCTGAAAATAGTACACAATGTTCTTCAGTGTCTTTTATGCAATTCCTCCAGGTTTCACTTCTTGGAACCTCTCAGAAAAGGAGTTATAGCAAAAATGGCATACCTTGTTGAATTATGGCTTATTCTAGAGAGTCATCTTGTATAGTGTACCCCGTATGGAATATTTTTTGTATGCATTTGAAAAGAGTACACATAATACTACAGACTGTACTTAAACCAATATATTTGGTCTTACTAAATTTGGATCTGTTATGAAGAATTTATGACGTTTTTACCCGAAACACCTGTTTTAGACTAGTTTCAGGACTAGCCACAAACCCTATTTTCCACGGAGTGTAACTCCAAAATAACAATTACCCACAATATAAAATGCTTATCAAAGCTACTATGATATGTTTCCTCAATAACCTCCAGATTTCACAGTCTAGATCATTCTAGAAAAAACGTTATTGGGAAAATGGTGAGATGACCTGTAAATAACATACCTTAGAAAGCATCATCAAAAGAATTTATCCTCCCTTTAATTTCGGCCTTCTTTACTTCACCTTCCCTTTGAAATTTGCCTTAGATATCATTTGGTTACCTCAGTCACTTGTAGATATTCAATATGCTCAAGTGTGATTAAAATGAGAGACCCTTGCCTCTTATTTATACTTTTATGTAGCTTCCTCAAGGGGTTACCTTCTAACCATCTTAAACCACTTTCCTTATTTTAACCGCTTGTCCACTTAGTAATTTCTCCATTAACTTTATTATTTAAATAATTTATTTTGTATCCACTTTGACTTATAGTACACTCATCACTTCACTTTATTATTTACCTTCTAAAATCTCTTAAACCACTTTCCTTATTTTATGGCTAACCCACTTCCAACCACTTATCCACTTGGTAATTTCTCCATTAACTTTATTATTTAAATAATTTATTTTTTATCCACTTTTACTTATAGTACACTCATCACTTCACTTTATTATTTAAATAATTTTTTCTTTGCAACCACTTTGATTACTTTGACCTTTTGGGGCTTCTAGATGACTCATGAGGGTTCTCCAACTTCACATGGCCATAACTCTCTAACTGTGAGGAGTTATGTGACGTTCCACATACCACCGTAAATGGCATGACATGTACTATCCATCTAGAATAGTATTACCTTCAAATATATTAAAAATCATAGCATTATACATCAAACAAACTTGGTTCCATTAAACAAACCTTTGTGCTAGCGGAATTTGCTACCAGAATTTCTTCAAGGGTTGACATCAATGACAACCAATCCAAATAATCAACAATACCAATAAATGTGAAGCACTTCAGAGTCTTTGGAAGCAAATGATACATCAAAAGAGAATATGGTAGAATGAGAAAGTTTGATTCTCGTGTATAAAAAGGCGTACTTGTTGGTTACTCAAGTACAAGGAAAACATACAAATGTTACAATATAAGGCTCAACAAATTTGTGGAAAGCATCAATGTAACCATTGATGAGACAAGTGGATGAAAATAAAGGAAGAAGAAAAAGAGTCAGTGGAACATGTTTACGAAGAAGAAGCAAAGGATTAAGAAGCAACAGAAGGGGAAGATGAACAAGATCAAATAGAAGTAGAAGAGAAAGAACAACAAGTACCTCCAAAGACACCTAACAAACAAATACAGAAGGATCATCCATTAGATCAAATTATCGAGAACAAATATGCATGAGTTGAGAATAGAAGAATAATTCGTTCAACAGAACAATTGCATCTAGCACTCTTATCTTTGATTGAACCAAATATTTTTGAAGAAGCCGACAAGGATAAATTATGGATAAAGGCCATGGATGAAGAATTGGACCAGATAGATAAGAATGACACTTAGGAATTGGTTCCAAGACTAGGGTAGAAGAATGTGATTGACACAAAATGGGTCTTCAAAAATAAATTGAATGAAGATGGGAAGGTTACAAGGAACAAAGCTAGATTGGTATGTAAATGATATAGACAGGTTGAAGGCATTGACTTTGAAGAGACATTTTCCCCAGTTGCCAGAATGGAGTCAATCAGATTATTACTAGATTATGAATGTTCAGAGAATATTGAAGTGTATCAGATGGACGTGAAATCAACTTTTCTGAATGGAGAACGAGAAGAAGAAGCCTACATTGAGAAATCAGAAGGGTTTTAGTTATCAAAAAATGAAGATTGTATTTTCATATTAAACAAGGCCTTGTATGGTCTCAAACAGGCCCCTAGAGCATGGTATTCCAAACTAAACAAATACTTACAACAACAAGGGTTTAGGAAAGGAAATGCAGACAAAAACCTCTACATCAAGGTAACTCAAGATAGTATTTTATTAATTGAATTTTATGTTGATGATATTATTTTTGGAAGTGATGATGATAGGTTGAGCCACAAATTTGCAAAGGATATGCAGAATGAATTTGAAATATCATTACTTGGAGAAATATCATTCTTTCTGGTTCTTGAGATACGTCAAAGAAACCAAGGAATTTTTATTTCTCAAACCAATTATATCAAAGAAATGTTAAATAGGTTCAGAATGGAATATTTCAAACCAGTCAGTACTCCTATGCAAACTAGTTGCAAGTTAAGTAAAGATTATGATTCAAAGTCTACAGATTAGAGGCAGTGATTATTATGATAATACAAGCGCCATCAGTATCTCAAAGAACTCGGTGACACACTCCAAGATGAAGCACATTCCAATCAAGTTTCACTTTCTACGGGAATAGTTTGCAGAGAATAACATCAGAATTGAATATGTGGGAACAAAAGAACAAGTGGTAGATATCTTTACAAAACCGCTTCCAAGGGAAGCCTTTGAGTATCTTCACTAGAGACTCAGAGTAATTTCTACTCCAAAATGAATGATTTTGAATTTTTATCTTATATGTCTTAGATTTACATGAGGAAGCACCATAAAGAGGACAGTTTAGGTTGGGGTTGTAGTTTCAGGAAGAGTTCAGTCAGCGAGAGAAACCCCAAGGATAGTTCAGTTAGGGGGGAGTAACCCTGGACGAGAAGTTACCTTTTCCATTGATGTCAAAGGGGGAGAGATTTATCGGATGGAAAATAAATAGTTAGATGCTTAGAGAGAGAGAGAATAGAGGCATGGTTCCAGGGGAAGTGATGGTCATAGAGGGAGCATGAGCGATATGAATTCAATATTGCATCAGAATATTTCCATCAATGCCAAAGGGGGATATTGTTGATTAATTGGGTTGGTTGTCATTGATGTCAACCCTTGAAGAAAGTCTGGTAGAAAATTTCGGTAGCCCCAATAGTATGATTAAGGGACTTCAGTTTGATTGATGTATAATGGTATGCAATTTAATATATTTGTAGGTAAGACTATTTGATATGGATAGTACATGTCGTCCCATTTCTGGTGATATGCAGAACGTCACATAACTCCTCACGGTTAGAGAGCTATGGCCTGGTGAAGTGGAGAACCCTCATGAGTTATCTAGAAGGTAAAAGAAGTCAAATTAATTATAGAAGCTCCTAAAAGTTGACTAGTGAAGTGGGTGAAACTAGGAGTTAGTCATGGGTTAAGTTGTTGAAATAAGAAAATAATTAAAAATATTTTAGTTACAACTAGAAGTGGAGAATTTACTATTTGTAGCAAAACGATTTAGAAGTGGACAAGTGGTTAGAAGTGGGTTAGCCCTAAAATAAGGAAAGTGGGTTAAGTTGGTTAGAAGGTAACCCCTTGAGGAAGCTACATGGAAGTATAAATAAGAGATAAAGACTCTCCCATTAACACCTATTGAATATCATTGAATATCTATTTTGTGAAAGGTTATTTGGGTAAGTATTATTGGTAGAGAAAAGTGCGGTAGAAAAATTACGGTAGGAAAACTGTGGCATAAAATGTGTGGCAGCAAAATCGCGACAAAAAAACCAGGGCATAAAAAGTGTGGCAGAAAAATCGCGGTAGAAGAGCGCTACAAAAAGATAAAAATGCATGGTTTTCATATGTGTAGTGTTGAATTTATGAATCTGGTTGAGGGTTTTCCTTGTAAATCTATTGGATACCCTCTTAAAAGTTTAGGGCTTGATGTAGAGTTTATCTGAGGCAAATCTACTAAATTTTAGTAATTTTTCATGTTTGAGGGCTTTTGGTTAAGGTATATTGTTGAAGTTATTGATACATATAGAGGTTGTATAACAGTGAGGTTCTAGCACATGGTTTGACGAACAAAATTGTGGTATAGTGTTTGAGGTATATGTGATCAGATTAGATTGGTTGATGAGTATACAATGAGAGGTTTCTCAGTGACATTTTTGATAGAACATGTTCTGATAGTGACATATTTAGTTTCTACATTTGACACTTATTTTTCAGGTTGGTTGGACGAGGCAAGGATATGTGGTTGTAGCTAGCTTCCGGTTGTAGTTAACGAACATAGAAGGTTGTAGCCTCCTTCTGGTTGTAGCCAGAGAATTGGGGAGTTGGAGCTTCCCTCATGTTATAGCCTGAAAATAGGGGGTCGAAGCCTCCTTCAAGTTGTAGCTGGAAAACAAAGGAAGTTGGTGCTTCCAATGAATGTAATTCTTAAAGACAAATAATAAAAAACATTCCGTGGTTTTCTCCCGCATTAGGTTTCCACGTAAAAAACACTGGTGTATTGTAAATGTGTATGATTGTTCATTTGTTCATGGTTTATTTACACTGCACTTATTGGATGATAATGCTATATTGATCATAAAGATAAATAACACTTGCATAATGTGGTTAAAAGGATTAAAAATCTCTATTACTGATTCACTCCCTCTCTTAGTAATCCAACAAAGGATGATGTTTTGCATCACGGGTTGGTTGTGTAAGGTCAAGGATGTTGTTTTTCATCACAGGTTGGCTCGGGACCAAGTTCCAAGTAAATATGATAATTTTTCCATGTACTTGGTATGAGTTGCGTCAAGAGCCAACTAACCTTTTTCGGGAATTAAAATCTTAAGGTTAGTTAAAATCTTTAGGGGGATTATGACTCCCATCAATATTAGTTAACTTCTTTAAAACTTATATAACTAAAATATTACATGAGATGCTAAAACTTAAATTGAGTAAAACAAAGAGCTAATTAAACCTGATTTGAGTAAAGCAACATGTTAAATATTACATGAGATGATAAAACTTAATTTAAATAAAGTAACATGTTAAATACAACTTGGATTTTTGTTAAAAAATGTCTGTGTATAATTTTGGATATTAAGGTTCAAAAGTAAAAATGCACATTTCTGATTTCCCATCAAATCAAATCAAATCAAATTAAGTTGTTGAATTTCCTCTATCCTCTTCATATCGCAAAAGACACACATTTATGATTTCCATAAAATCAAATCAAGTTGTTGAATTTCCTCTATCCTCTTCATATTGCAAAAGACACTGATTCAATTCTGGGAGATCATGTGGACTCTTTATAGATTTATTAAATTATAAATTGAGTAGGGTGGCCAATCCTATTCAATCTTTAGGTTAATTAGTTTACCACTCTCTCACAAATTTTTAAAATTCCGTGGTGCTTCATTGGGTTCAATATTATTCAATGGTGTTATGTGAATGTTCTAAGTATTGATATTTTTCAGCAGAATTTGGCTATATAAATTTGGGTGAAATCACCCACTATTGTTATCTAAACTGAATTTTTAAAAACCACAATAAATTCAATGTTTTCACAAATCCTTAAAGTATTCTAATTATATAAACTCAACCACTTAAATCTAGAGTTTTAACAATTTATAACAGATTTCCAAAAAAATCCAAAAAAAAATATAACCCAGCAATAGCCTTCCTCATCTACATTTTGAAGAATACGCATTATTCCCTTGGCCATCATAATACGGAAGCCAAAGTTACTTTTTAAATTAGCCAATGAAAGGATTTGAAACAAACTATCGGGATAATAAAAATTAGGTGAGCTGAAAATATTTTAAAATATGCTCCGATAGCTTCATTGGAAGATATTTATAAATATCCTCCATTGACACTATATTGTGAATGCTCTAATGGTTGTATTTTAAGATTGCTTTGGTGTTACTCTTGGTAGTGTTCCGGGTAGTGTTCCGATGGCACTTTTGAAACCTCTCCGCTGGCTCATACTCGAAGTTGCTCCACTAGCTCATATGGGCAAGAGCTCCAATGACTCAAGGGATCTTGTTGAATAAAATAAGTTTTTGTTTTGATGACAAAATCATAGGATGGTAACACAAACTTGTTAAGTATTTTATAGTTTAGGATTAGATGGAGGTGTGTTTTCGTGTTTAAATTCAATGTGGAGTTGATATATGTTACTCTTAAATAAAAAAATTGTATATATGGATTCTAATTTTTTGCTAATTGAAACATATATATATTTAAATTAAATTAAGCTAATCTAATCAAATTAAGATAAAAGATAATTAAAAAGACTAATTTGCAAGGAATAAATTTCTAATTGAAACATATATATATTCAAATTAAATTAAATTAACCTAATCAAATTAATTGAAATATATATATATATATATATATATATATATATATATATATATATATATATATATATTCAAATTAAATTAAGCTAACTTAATCAAACCAAGATAAAAGAAAATTAAAAGAATTAATTTGCAAGGAATAGATTTGATCCTCTTAGCTCTTCGTAGGTAGTTAAGATGGGTCTATGTTAGTTAATTTTGATAATGAAAAGTCAAGCCAATATATTCTCTGTGGGGTGATTGTTAGTAGTCAGAGTTAAGATGAGTTTATGTTAGTTAATATTGATGATGTATAGTCAAGCCAATAGTCAATATTTTCTACCTGGGGTGACTTTTTTAGCTCTCAATAATTTTTTTTCTCAAAGTAGAGATTAATACACTCAGGGTATTTTAAAAATTATTTTAGGAGCTAAATTTCCTCCATGAGCTAATTTTTCAAGGTTTTTCCCAAAAAATGATTAGCCATTCTAAAAATAATTAGCTCAAATTTAATAGCATAAAATTATTTTACTTTAAAAATAGCCAAAATTTTATACAAACTATATAAAATCCTTAGAAATTTAAATATTTTTACAAAAGTATGGCTAAACATTTTATAGTTGGGATATGAAGGATTAGTAAGATGCCAAGATTTCTACATTTTAAAATAACTTTTCATCCCTAAAATCATCCCTGTATATTCTTCAAAATCTGATGATGAACCACTTACTCTAAATCATAGGATTGCAAAGCAAATGTTGCTTTTTCTATATGGTCGTTTTCAAAAGTTTTGAAATTAATTCTAGAGAATATAAAATAGCTTAATGTTACTTAGTCTGTTAGTTGGAAATAAAAATATATATTGGGACTAGTTGGGATTTCATACTGTTTATAAACACAAAAAACTATCAATTGAATTGAAGAACTTTGATGAAACACGACAATGAAATCCAATTGAATATCCTTGAACAATTTAATCATGACCTGCAATGATCGTGGGTATAAAGATTGTGGTCATAAACTCAAGTGATACAGCCTGAGTGGGCCTAATGGTTAAGAACATGTGTTTTCTCTTAAGAAGTCACAGGTTCAAATCTAGAGGGGGGTAGGGTATGTATACCTTCATAGACTTTACCAGTCGAGCTACCTGGAAAATGTTTAACCACAATATTCTTTGCTGATCTAATTTAGCAGAAAAAGTGACCATTATGCCATGGTTCAATTCCCATAAATAGCATGAATAAAGATTATAATGAATACCAATCGTATGAAATTGATAAATCGCCACGTGAACCTTTAAGAGATATGTGATTGATGATACTGATAGAATACCAATCTTGTATGAAATTGATGAATCGCCACGTGAACCCTTTGAGAGATATGTGATTGATGACACTGATAGTAAGAAGGGGTCAAATAAACATACCCATTTTAATTGGTTGGCCAGAGTGGCAGGCCAGTGCATGTTTCAAAAATAGCTTGCGTTTAGAAATGTTTTTAATTTACTCATGATTTCTTAATGGGTGGCATATTTGTTGAATTGTTAAATTCATGATTTGTTATCTTGGTGTATTATGCATTGAATAGATTGTTTGTTGAGTTGAATGACCAAATCAACCTCCCCACATGAACGTTGTTGTTGTTTACAGTCTCTCTATCTAGTTCGCTCAATGGATCGTTTGAACGTTGTTTACAGTCTCTCTATCTAGTTCGCTCGATGTATCGTTTAGTCCTTTGAAGTTCGATAATTTGTATTCCCTGGATCTTGTGAGGCACCAAGGCTTGCTTGGATTCGACTAGACTAGGTTCTCTGCTCCAGCCTGACTTGAAACCCCATCATTTAGTTTTCCAAAAACCAAACAAGCTTCTTGGTAGCTTTTGCAGTTGCCATGCTCCAAATGGGAAACATTGGTATTAAGACAAGTTATCAAGGAGAGTTTCGAAGGGACTACTAGAATCAACTAACTCTTTTTTCCATGGATAATCGTGAACTGATATTAGGGGAGAATAGATCCTGGTATTTTATGTGCAAATGTTGCTGGAATCCAATATATTCATCCGTTCCAATGGCATTTCCCACCTGTTTGGCATCCATAGGCCAATTATTAGTTTTTGGATTCCGTTTAGTATTAATGTCACAATTATTAATTAGATTGTACAATAGTAACACTAAAAACAAAACTGTAAAGAATTGTGCAAAAGGGCGAGCATAATCATTGGGTTAAAGGCTAAATATAACACTTCATTGTTAGTTAACCCAAGATATGCTTGCATTTATGCTATTCAAATCTCCCAAGTTTTAGGGGTACACAAACCAAAAGGTATGTTATTACTTCTCTTCTCTTTGTGATAATGATTGTTTCATAGGTTGGTCCAGTGGATTGGTAAAAAAATCATCTCTTCTCTTAACATGTTTGCTTCTTTAATAATACATATATTATATGTATTATTTGTCTATTAATGCCCCCCCTGCCACCCTCCACTATATAATAATAATAATAATATATGTTTTATTTGTCTATTAATGCCCCCCCCCTCCCACCCTCCACTATATAATAATAATAATATATGTTTTATTTGTCTATTAATGCCCCCCCTCCCACCCAAGATATGCTTGCATTTATGCTATTCAAATCTCCCAAGTTTTAGGGGTACACAAACCAAAAGGTATGTTATTACTTCTCTTCTCTTTGTGATAGTGATTGTTTCATAGGTTGGTCCAGTGGCTTGGTAAAAAAATCATATTGCTTCTCTTAACATGTTTGCCTCTTTAATAATACATATATTATATGTATTATTTGTCTATTAATGCTCCCCCCTCCCACCCTCTATAGGGGCATTAATAGACAAATAATACATATAATAGGGGGGGGCATTAATAGACAAATAATACATATAATAGGGGGGGGCATTAATAGACAAATAATACATATATTATATGTATTATTTGTCTATTAATGCTCCCCCCTCCCACCCTATATAGGGGCATTAATAGACAAATAATACATATAATATATGTATTATTTGTCTATTAATGCCCCCGCCTCCCACCCTCTATAGAGAGTGGGAGCGAGGGGCATTAATAGACAAATAATACATATATTATATGTATTATTTGTCTG
>ML802276.1:268788-284797 GCA_009831015.1 Picea engelmannii
TATGTATTATTTGTCTATTAATGTCGCCCCCTCCCACCCTCTATAGAGGGTGGAGGGTGGGAGGGGGGGGAATTAATAGACAAATAATACATATATTACCATAATAGAATATCTAAGTTGATGGTAAATCCTAAGAAGCTATAAAAGGTAGATATTATGGGACCGGTAGAGGCTGGATTAGTTTACTAGGTAAAATAAAGGATTTTGGAACATTAGGCAGAGGTGGATAACCCTGTTGGGCAACTGCTCTATCCCTCTCTTTATTAAATGTAACCACATTGACATCCAGGGGGTTAACCTCCTCTATATTCCCAATAAATTTTAACATGTTTGACGAGGGGAATATGGCCAACATCTTATCTACCATTAAGTTGAATATATTTGTTATAGTGGTGTTGAGGAAAACATTCTTCTTGGGGCAGATTTTTCTCATGAAGAGATTGCTATTTATAAAGTCCCTTTTCAAGAGTCGTGTAATGTTTTCTAGATGCTTGAAACAACACCATATTGGTACGTGGTCGGATGCCATTTATGTCCATCAAAAGAAAAGGCCAATTCACTCTAGCTCGACCCTTGCCATTAAGGATGAAATTGATAAATTTCAAAAGGATGGATTTATCTTCCCTAGGGAATATACTTTGTGGGTCTCTAACCTGGTCCCCATTATGAAGAAACAAGGAACTATCCATGTATGTACTGATTTCTGTGATTTGAACAAGGCATGTCCCAAGGATAATTGTTGTCGATCATCAACCAGATTCTCGATAAACATGTAGGCCATGAGGTTTTACATTCATTGATGGACTCTTTGGCTACAACCAAATATTCATTCAACCACACAACCCATACAATATGGAATTTACCACTTCAGGGGGTACATTTACATACAAATTTATGCCATTCAGATTGAAAAATGCAAGAGCCACTTTTGAATGTGCCATGTCCTATTGTTTTCATGAACTAGTACACCTTATCTTGGCCTATCTTGGTGACCTCACTGCTTGGTCGAAGAAGAGGTCACAACACCTCGAGGACTTGTGTACCAAGATGTTGTAAGTACAACATACATTTGAACCCCCTCAAATGTGTCTTCTACAAGCGTGTGGGTCAACTTTTGGGATTTATTGTTTCTAAATATGCCATCATTGTTGACCTCCTAAAATTTTAGGCCATTTTTGAGCTACCTCACCCTCGCAATCTACACTAGTTGCATATCTTATGAGGAAAGCCAATTTCTTGCAAATCTTTGTTCTCGACTACACCACCAATACTCATGGGCTTTTACAGTTATTGAAATATGACATTCCCTTTGTATAGGATGATAAAGCTTAACAATATTTCGCTTCACCCATTGGTGTCGTTGGTGTCTTAGTTCAATATGGAATCGATGGATATGAGAATGTCATTTATTACATGAGAAAGAACTAATCTAGACCCCTTCTCTCCTATTATCATGTGGAGAAATTGGCATTGGTCATTATTTCCTCCATCCAAAAGTTGCATCATTACATATCGATGCATGAAATCAAGATGGCTACCAATTCTAAAAATGTTTCCTTCCTATTAAGTTGATGAGTGATCAATGGGAAGTACATGCCTATTGGATAATTATCCTTCGGGAGATTTACTTAGAGTTTGTGACTTCAAAGAGTAAGAAAGCCTTATCTCGATCATCTTTTAGCTCCCAACTAGTGGTGACACTCCCTTGAATGATGAACTTTCAGATTAACATTTGTTCACCATATCCACAGTTGATCCTTGGTATGGAAACATATTCAATTATCTGTGGACCCAGAAGTTTGGTCCCCATTTGACCCATGGTGATCGATAAAAAATTCATCATCAAGCCACTTTTTATCTCCTCATCATAGATGATCCCTATTGTCGTGCAATTGATACCATCTTGCATCATTGTCTCACCCCACTCTCACCCATCTAGAGGAAGAATAGGTCTTGAATGCTTTCCATAGTGGTGCTTATGGTAGTCACCTTTCAGGGATGGCCACCACCCAAAAAATCATACATGTAGGTTTTTTTTTGCCTACTCTATTCACTGACTATATACATGCAGTTAATCATTGCACTATCTGTCAACTTTTTTTCCCTAAGGAACAAACCCCAATAGACCCATTGCATGCCATTATCTCTGTTGTTCCATTTTGAAAATGGGCCATTGAATTTATGGTGTAATCCACCCTCTTCTGATGGTCATAAATACATCACTATGGTTGTCAACTATTTCATTAAATGGGATGAAGCCATGCAAATGTTCAATAATATTGTGGCTACTACAATTTGTTTCTTCTTTAACCACATCATTGATTGATTATGTGTCTCAAATAAATTGGTTTGTGACCATGTCCAACACTTTGAGGATAAAATATGTGATGAGATAGACTCAATGTTGGATTTTGAGCACCAATGTTCTTCCTCATACTATCCACATGGAAATGTACAAGTTGAGGTTGCCAATAAAATCCTTAAAACCATGCTCTAGTAGATGGTTGATAAGCACAAAACTAATTGGAAACATATAATCTTCCTATCCTTTTAGGCATATAGTACATCTTCTATAACTACCATTAGATTCACACCCTTTTATCTTGTCCTTGGTAAAGAAGAAGTTTTGTCGATTGAGTGCCAAATCTCGTCCTTTCATTTTTCCATTGAACTTATCTTTGACACTACTCCCTTAGAGAATAGATTAGTTATGTTGGAACATGCCAATGAAGACTTCCATGTTTCATTGCAAAACATTGAAGAAGATAAGAAGCATAGAAAATACCAATATGACTGAAAGATCCACCTTTGTGTCTTTCATGAAGGTGATCTTGTCCTGGTATATGAAAAATACTGTGACATATAGGGTAGGGAAATTTTGAACCCTTATGGAAGTGACCTTACATTATAAAACAATGTTTGGGTTAGAGTGAATACACTCTTTAGGGTCTTGAAGGGGAGATTCTCCCTGACCCTCGTAATGCACTCTACCTAAGCAAATTTTACCCCTGATCAGTTTCTATAGAGTAAATTTTCACTATGTACATAGTTTGGTTATCCTTTTGTAGATATTTTGGGTTTGATCCCCAGTGGAGTCACCAATATGTTGTTGATCTAGGTGGATATCAATGGCCACCCACTTGTTCCAACTGTCTCAAAACAATTTTCTGCAAACTTACTATTTTTAGCATTTTTTAGGTCCCAAACTTATGGAAAAGATCACCTACACACTCCTTAAGGCTCTCCCCCATGTCACACATTGGTCGGAAACTTATTAGGAGAAAAGTTCCATAGAGGAGTATGGAATATATGGGGTCGATCCCACTTGGGATTCTTTTTGTGGATGCATTCAAGGAATAGTATTACTCTATTGGGAACTATGATGAACAATACATGAGATGGACCACATTGCGGCAAGAGAGGGGCTAAGAAGTGTTAGATTTCACCAATACTTTCCATACCTTGCGCACCAAGCTGGGTATAAAAGACTCCGAGTGACATTTGGTTTTGAAATACCATGGGGCTCTACACAGATACATCCAAACTGAAATATATTTTCTTGACATTTCATCATTGGGTGTTGCTTATCGATATGTTGTTAAAATAGAGCATAAATTTAAGCACCAGAAAAAATTGGAGTTCGGGTCTGCAAATCCGCAACAACTAAAGCATGATAAATAAGAACCTAGCAAACAGTCTCTCGAAAACTAGTTCAAGACACATGAAAATAATGGTAAAGGAAAGACGAAGAATGACACTAGAGAGTGGTTTGATTTCCATAAAATCCCCTAGCACAAAACTGATGAATGTCGCTTAAAACAATCATTGGTGGTCGATATCAAAGAAAAGGAGGCAAACCTTGATTCAAAATCTGATTCACAAAATAATGGGAGAAGGAAGATCATCTATGTAGACCCCATTGCTACTGTCATGACCGCAACAATTCAACTAGAAGAACCAACATATATTGAAGAGGGGGAGCACCTTTTTCATTCACACATGTGGGTGAAGGGGACTCTATTGCATTTTGTTATTGATAACAAAAGCTAGAAGAACCTCATCTCAACAGAGGTTGTGAAATAGTTGGGATTGCCGACAATGCCAAACCTGCAACCATGCAACATTGGGTGGCTTTGCCAGGGATGAGATCTCCATGTCAGCCAACAATGTCGATTGTCATACGACATACAACCCTTCAAGGATGAGGTATTATGTGATGTTTCCCTGCTGGATGTCTGTGATGTTCTTTTGGGCCAACCATATATGTGGAAGCACCATGTTATTTATGAGTTTTGACCCCATAGTGTCATTGTTACTCTAGGGGGTCATCTCTATAGATAGCAGAGGTAGTTCCAACTATTATCCCACCTAAAAAGTGTTACAAGGTAGTATCTCATACTACAAAATTTATCTTCTTCACAATCTATTCAAAAGATGAGAACAAGGACACTGGAACCACTATAGCCTCAGTCCAAGCACATTATATATAGAATAATAAGAAGCAGTTTGATATGATTGAAGCAAAGTGAAAATATTCCTTCTGCACACAATCATCTCATTAGGTTCTTGAAAACCTCCCACAAGCCAAGCCAAGCAGTGCAACTTCTCCAACATGGAAAGCAACTCACCAAGGTCCAGATTCAACAAAAAATTCCCCCTCTCCCCCAGGAACTCAACGCAATGGAGAACATTTCTTCCTAAGGAGGGAGGATTTATCCAGGTGGATATCGGTGGCCACCCACCTATTCCAAATGGCTGAAAACAATTTTCTAGCAACTTACTATTTGTAGCAGTTTTTCAGGTCCCAAACTTCCGAGGCCATTTTGAAGTCCTAAACGATGATTTTTCATGATCGGGAACCTCAAATATTTTCAAAGTCTCTTATTGAGACCCCAAAATGAATCTCCTCTTTGATACCTTTCCAACGAGCTATCGTGCGCCCCAAACAAATATCGTATGCCAAAGTTATGCCCCAAGAAGTCGATACACCAAACTACCCAAAGCAGGGTGCACAAAATTGTTGGTTTTTCATCTTCCAGAGTTAGGGTTTTGGATTTTATTTATGATAATAAGGCCTTTGGAGCCTCATTTTAAAATATTCTTCTTGCAAATGTGATTATCCATCACATTTGTTCTCAGAGATAAGCTCCCACCGTTCTAGCAAGTTTTTCACTCTGTATTTCTACAGTTTTATACATTTCACTCATTAATAGAAATTGTGTATTATCGTATCTATGTGTTTATGGTTATATCACTAATATATATCTTCTATATTATTGGATATATGATATATCTTTGTACATTTATTTATTATATCTCCACTCTCATTTCATGTCAAAAATAATTCGGATCAGTTGTGTAAATTCTGCAACTCACCAAGCTATTGTGTAAATTTCGCAGCAAGGGTTAGTAGATCTACAAATCTAGTGGTTGTATATATATCATAGAAAAATATGCGTATTAAAACCACAAACCCTAACTTTATATGAAATTACACATTCTTAAACCCATGCCATTCAATAGAGAAATAAAAAATTTCAAAAAATAAATAAAAACTAGAACAACAATCTCATAAAAGAATGAACAAATGCTTCATTACCTCAACATAAATATTTTACAACACATGTGAGGAAGCACTTTGAATATGATGCTCTCCTTTGCCTCCTCCTTGGGAGGGTTCTTTTTTGTTATCAAGTATGTGGCTTGGCTTGGATCTTCTCTTTTGTGGCTGAAAATGATGGTGAATGTGGCCAAAATATATAGAGAAATTTCGACAACACTTTATTACTTTCAATGGATGGGTCTATGGAAAATGAGAGATACCTCTTGAATTTATAAGAAAAATATTGGTTATCCTTGACATGGTCATGATATTAAAATATTATTGTTGACTATACCAATTTTAACCATTACTTTTAAGGTTTTTTTTTTTTTTTTTCGAAATTTTAATTTAATTTTATAATTTCAAGAAGAAAAGGTCATAAAGGTGTTTTATGGCTTTATGAAATTCAAATAAATTTAGAAAAAGTGAAAGTGAAATAAGGTTCCTTAGGTTGTAAAAGTGAAAAATGGTGTAAAAGTGGGTTTTAGACATATGGTACTCAAAATGCCACTACTATGCATCTTGAATGTTGACCTACTAATTCATACATCTGCCAACTCTTTTTGATGGAGTTCTTCTTAAAAACCAACTTTTTGTATGGAATAAATTCTCTATTGCATAAGAAGAGAATATACATATGCTATTTGCATGCCTAAAATCCTGCATACATATGCCTGCTACCTAACTAAAAGTACACCTGTACTCTAAAAAGTGATAAAAAAATATAAAATTTGTTCTTTTTGGCGAATTTTACGGGCTATCTTAGGTTTGGAAACCATCCTACCTCATGTATCCCTTCTGGAACTAATTAACCATCATTTTATCATATAAAAAGGTCCCTAGGGGGGTCATTTAGAGACATCAAACTAGGCAAGAGAACTCTGCCAAATTTTCTCCCTTGTATTCCAAGCTTTCTGCATTCTGCTCTGAGTTTCATCCTCAACATTCCCTTCCATCCATCCTCCTTATA
Organism: Picea engelmannii; assembly: GCA_009831015.1. Lineage (NCBI taxonomy): Eukaryota > Viridiplantae > Streptophyta > Pinopsida > Pinales > Pinaceae > Picea > Picea engelmannii. The sequence goes on from ML802276.1 coordinate 275,361, forward strand.
CCATCCATCCTTTTCCATTATATTGGATTATTGGTGGCGAGGATAGTATTGGGAATAGTTCACTTGGAGACAAAGTAGAGGAACCTAAACAAGGTTTGTGGAGTGGGGCTAGCAAAATTTATGTTGTAACTTCTAATTTTGTTATTAATAAAAGATAAAACTTCTTTTCCCAGATATTTATGTCTATGTTTTTGTGTTTATGAATGTTGTCATGAATAACTAACCCTTTATATGATCTTGATAATTAAGCATATGTTTTCATAGTTTGTTCTGTAACATTGTTTCATGCCAACTTTGGGAGGAGGCCTACAATCTTGGAACATAAAAAAATTGGAAGGGATCGACAAAAGTCGTAAGGAATTAAGGTACATGTTCCAATATTCTTTATTTTCCCTTAATTATCGTAAGGTCATGTTTGTTTTGGGGTAGAATATAATAATTTTTGTCTTTTAAGGTTTCAAGGCTCTGCCTAGTCGCTAGACCCAGATTAGGGGTATTTTTCCATTGCAGAATTGGCAACTCCACTGGGGAGTCTCTCTAGTGTCTTTTTATGATATCTTTGTTTGGCTTGAATTCCTTCTTATTGAAGTATTCTGAGTCTTTTTGGGTCTCTGGTCACCTTACAGGTGCTTATCGATTTTCCTGAGTTAAGTGCTTTGTCTGAATCTTTTTCTTTTTTGAAAATTTTTAGCAGTGTACGCGCCATGTTCTATACCCAACCCACGTACATACGCAGGCTGACTGAGCACAACACACGTTCCTGTCACTTTCAAGACTTTTTTCAAAAGGTTTTCTTTTCTTTTAGGAAACCTTTGGTTCCTCAGGTCTCCCCGAGTCCTAGAGGCCTGGATTGGCTATAGTTTGTCTAGGTTCAAGGCTCAAATTTTTTATGAAATAACCAAAAAAAACCTCTTGTATAGCTTTTTTGGCTTATTTTTAGCTTCAATTTTAAGAAAAAAGAGTTGCATTTTAAAAAAAAATTATGCAGTTTCTTTTATACATGAATCGTGTATTCTGCAGTTTCTTTTAGCATCTTTTGTTATTTTTTCTTTGATTGAAAGAAAATAAAAAATAAAACCTAGTTTTTATGATAGTTAGGTCTCTTTCTTTCTTTGCATTGCTTTGCATTGTTATTTGAAAAAGAAAAAGAAATTACCATAGGGTTTTGTTTTCTTCTCATATTGAAATCATTTCAAAAGAAAAATAAGAAATACAATCCTTTCTTTTGCTCTTTTGTTTCACTTGAAAGTTGCATTGTGCATTTTTCATGGAAAGGAGAAAATATTGCGTCTTTAGATTTGAAGGATTGTTCTTGCATTTTCTTTATTGAAACTCTTTTTATTTTGAAAGATTAGTGTAAAGTTTTCTTTTCCAGTTTTCTTATAAGTTTCATTTTTGCAAGAGTCTTAAACAATATCAGTTGCACTTCCATACCCTTTGAGTAAAAGCAACCACTAAAATGAACACTTAATTTAAAATCAACTAGACTTTTTGTTTATAGCGTACACCAAGTAGTCTAGGATTTAAGGCCTTGAATTAGGTGTGGAGAGGAAAATATTCAAGGACACTTAGATAAAACATGGAAGATACAAAATACATTAGAGACACATATATATGTGGTTCACCTAGTGTGGGCTACGTCCACCAGAGAAATTGCCAGGTCCTTTCTTTATTATTATCCAACAAAAGGGATACAACCTACAACACAACTGCTATAACTCCATGTTCTTTCTCTCACAATATCCTCTCTTAGAATATAATATTCACATTAATACATAGCCACAATACAATTCCCTTATAATAGAGGGTTTCCTTCTAGAGAAAAAAACCCTAAAATAACTTCTACTGCTAGATATGTGATCTTATAATGAACAATCCAGATTGACTATGAAATTACAATATTTTACAAGGATTTTTTTCCCAAAATTTTTCTTTGGGGGTGCTTCCCCCAAATCCCCCGTTAAGGGGGGGGCTACAAAAATTGTTGCTGTCCCCCGATGGACCCCCCTAGTGATAGTTGTGTGGGGGAAATCCCCGCCACGCCCTCCCGTTAGGGAATGGTGTCCAATGAACGTTGAAACAAACCTCTGAATCAGGAAGATAATGAAGCTCCACAACCAACTATCTCCCACTTGGAGACTGGTCAAAACAACTCCATTGTTGATGTATCTGCTAAACTATACTCCACCGTGGGCCTGGAAAATTTCTCAACTTCACCTTCATTCTTGAATACCAAATGAAACTGAGAATAAAATCAGTTTCTCTCTAGTTACTCCCTTTGTTAACATGTTTGAAGGATTTTGGCTAGTATGTATCTTTTCCAACTTCAAATTTCCTTCTTCCAATATGGATCATATGAAATGGTACCTAAGTTGTATATTCTTAGTATTCGAATGGAAGGCTGAGTTCTTTGCAAAATAACTGCCACTCTCACTCTCACAGTACAACCTTTTATTCTCAAGATTCTTTCCCAATTCATCCATAAACCTTTGTAACCAAATCATTTCTTTACTAGCCTCTGTAACAACAACATACTCTAATTTTGTTGTTGAAAGTGCAACAACCTTTTGTAGTTTTTAAATCCAACTTATTGTTGTTCCACCTACAACAAAAACATACCTTGTGGTGATCCTCCTTCTATATTTATCGCATTCCATATCTGAATCAACATATACCTTTAGAACAATGTCTGAACCTCCAAAACATAATGCATGAGTAGAAGTACCTCTCAAATACCCGAGAATCCACTCTACTGCCTCCCAATGTTCTTTACCTGGATTGTTCATAAATCTTTTCACAACTCCCACTGCATGTGCAATAAATGGTCTTGTGCAAACCATCACATACATAAATCAACCAATTGCCGATGAATAAGGAACCATGGACATGTATTCTATCTCCTCCTATGTCTTCAGACACATTTCCTTAGTTAATTTGAAATGGCTGGCCAAAGGTGTACTAAGTAGTTTTTCATTCTGCATTCTAAACCTCTCCAAAACCTTCTCTATGTACTTACCCTGATACAATGTCAATTTGCGATTTTTCCTATCTATTGTTATTCTCATACCAAGGATTTCCTTTGCAACACCCAAATCTTTCATCACAAATGAATTAGATAATTTATTATTGAGCACATTTATATCTTGCATATTATACCTTGTAACAAACATTTCATCTACATACAATAACAAGTTAATATAGCTTCCATTTTCTAGCCTTTTAAAAAAAACAGTGATCAGGATGACATCTACTATAACCTTGTTTTGTCATAAACCTGTCAAACTTCAAATACAATTTCCTTGGAGCTTTCTTTAGGCCATACAAGCTCTTCTTTAACATGCATACCAAATTTTACTTTCCTTTGACCTCATACCCCTGTGGCTTCTGCATATAAATCTCTTCATCCAAATCCCCATGGAGAAAATATGTTTTTACATCTAATTGTTCAAGATGCACATATTCTAATGCCACAAGACTTAAAATATTCCTAATTGAAGTCATTTTAACAACAAGAGAAAATATTTCATCAAAATATATACCTTTCTTTTGTGTAAACCCCTTTACAACAAGTCTAGCCTTGTACTACTTTTTTCCTCCATCTTATTCCTTCAACCTGTAAACCCATTTATTCTGCAATTCTCTTTTTCCTACAGGAAACTGAACCAAGTCCCAAGTATGGTTATTTACAAAGGAATCTATTTCCTATTTCATGCCTTTCTCCCACTTCCCTTTAATGTCTACATGCATTTCCTCTTCATAACTTTTTGGTTCACTAGAATCAGTCAACAAAAAATAATACAATGAAGGAGAGTATCATTCAGGGGGTCTACTTAACCTAGTAGATCTTATAACAACACTTGCAGGAGCTTGAGGTACTTGTTTCTCCTATTGTTGTACATTTTGATTTTCTGGTACCTTTGGAATTTCTTTTTTAGTGATTTCATCAAGCACTGCGTATTCTGGTTTTTCTTCTTCCTGTTTCCTTCCCTTCAACTGATCTTTATACATGACCTTCTCATTGAATATGACATCTCTACTTATGATTTTGTGATTTTCATAATTGTAATATCCCCAGGCAGAGCGCCAGTTGTAATTATGAATTGTAAACATATTTTATAGGATGGTGAGCCGAGTTATAATAAGCTAGGAGGCTTATGTGGTGATTAGGCCAGAGAGCCTAGATGTAAAGGACAATGAACTTACTATTGTATATGTGTAAATGGTCACATATTTAATATAATTACATCGCTGCGTGTAGACCGACCATAAAGAAAGAGTGATGGGGGACTAAGCTTTCACAAGGCTGAGTAAGGGAGAGGGGGCTAAAAGTTTGGAAAGATGAGCTAAGATTAGGGGCTTAAGTCCTTGAGAATAATAATTTATTATTATTCCAAAAGCTGTGTGAAAGACATGTTTTTATCCTAAGTTCCTGGGAAAGGGAACATGTGCGAAGTGGAACACATACGACTGCAGGAAGATAGGTGTTGACCTAGGTGCATGAATTTATAGCTGGGAAAGCCAACACTGTTGGGGGTTCATTTTTCCATTTTCCCATCCTCTGTCTGAACCCGAGACCTCCATCATCGACCTCTGCTTTTTTTTCCCTTGGTCACGCATCCTGAACCCAGGGAGAACCATGGATTGATCCATGTCTCCTGTGAAGTCCAAGCACCCTGTAATCATCTGATCCATGTTGTGTCATAGCTGTTGGATGTTGTGTCCATGTAGAACCTTAACCATTTTTGGGTTGTCATCTTTTGTTTCCCTTGCCACACTGAACCCTTGTTGTTGTCCTCACCTGGTTGGAGATGAGTCGAAGACTAGTTGAAGAAACATGTTTTCAAGTCTGTGAGCAACACTCTGTCCATGTGAGAGAGGTTGTTGTGGATTGAAGAGGCAGGTTGTCATGCCTTTGAGCAACTCTCTCCAAGTGAGAGAGTGTGTTGAGGAGGTGAGTTCTCTTGAAGGGAGTCCCATAGCTGCTACATAGCTTTGAGAATTCTGGTTTGGTTTATTGCTAAAGCCTAAGGTAAGGGAGGTTGAGAAGCTAATGGACTGTGTGACAGTGAAGGTGTATACTCCTGGGGTGGGATAGGCATGTGGGGAATGAGAGTCTGGGAGTAGTGGGTGTAAGTGGCTCCTGCGAGAGAAACCTTCCTCATAAACTGTGTAACTTCCCTATTGACCTTGCCTAGCCTAGGAATCCCTTGCCCGGTGGAGCTTAGTCCCAGCTTGGGGGTGACCTACTACTGAGATTGATAAGTAGTGTGGTCTAAGGTTGGGAGGTTCATGGAAGGTCTGCACAAAGTTGGTGGTTTTCTAATAAAAGATAAGTACAACTTTTATGTTCATTTACATGTTGTGTAATGGTACATATGTTGTAATTGATGAGTATTGCATGTGTATGTTGTATATGTTGCATGTGTAGGCTTATTGTTATTTCTGCATTAATATGTTATATATGTAGAATAGTCATTCTATGTTTATATGGATGTGTATGTTTTTCCTCAAGTATCTCTGTGTGGCATAGCCCATTAGTTTAAGGCTGGAGTTTCACAGATCAGAGAAGTAAAATGAAAAGTTAAGGGTGTTTTGGTAGTGTTACCCAGTCGAACCTGGATGGGTAGGGACATTACAAATTGGTATCAGAGCCAAGGTTTTCAACATTGAGCTTAGATGGGCCATGTTAGTGGAAATTTAAGCAAAAGTTTCAGAAAGAATTGTTGTCGAAGTAGACAAAATTCGAGTTCAGAGCCAAGGTTTCAACACCGAAACTGGATGGGATGGATACGTGTTCTTTGGACCCAAGGTTTCAAGTGGAAATTGTGTCTGGAGGAATAAATTTTGAAACTCATAACATTCATGAGGGAAAATAGGTTACTTTGGCCATGTTACGAAGCTCAGGAGGGGTACCGGTATTATAAAACCATGACAGACGTGGTATTTTCCCACAGGGAGAGAGATCAAAACACTGGTGGTGCTGGGACCGTAGGATCTATTTGGAAGGAAGGGAAAATATTTATGACTATCAGATATGGAGAAGGTGTAGGAGGGTTATCCTGGAAGACTTTCAGAGTTCGAAAATTGGGAGAAGTGGAATGCGCTGATGCATAAACTTCCTAAGCCCGAAGCTTCGAAGGCTTTGAGGAAATCTACACCGTAGATATGGGAAAAATATTACCGTTAGATCAAACCAAGAGCAAAATTTAAAGTGAGTGGTGAAGTGCGGATCAAAACCACTAGGTCTACATGCGAGTGGTTGTGAGTCATATATCTCATGACAAATCGTAACTTCGGAGTTCAGAAATTGGGAGAAGTGGGATGTGCTGATGTAGAAACTTCCGAAACCCGAAGTTCCGAAGCAAAAAGGAGAAAATGTGGTAGGGTAGGATGACGTCGCCAGGGGGGACGTGGAACTTCCTAAACATGCCACATGCCACCGCTTTAGTTGGTGACAACTGTACTATGTGGGGCCGAAGGTTAAATAAGTTTGAAAGTTCATAAATCAGGAAAATGGAAGGAAGCAAACGTAAAAACTTCTGAAGTCCGAAACTCCAGAGTAACTTTGCATGATGATGTCACTTGGATTGACGTGGACACATGGGTTTTATGCCACGTGTCATTGGATTTCGAACCCATGGAATATTGAAATTGCATTTGGAACGTGACACATGTCACCCATCTGACTGGGCCACGTGCCAACCGCCAGTATTCTGCCATGTGGTATTCTGTATGAGTAGGGTTAGTGGGTCCAAGATTATGTAACGTAGTTAAAGGTTAGAGGACCCATAGTGTCATTGATCACAATACATCAAGATCAACATCCAGAAGGCATTGCGAGGACCCAAGTTGCCCAAGAGTTAATTTCCCAAGGCGATCCTGCAATCCAAACCAAAGTTTCACTAAGGGATTACGTGTCAGTGTCAGAAGAATTGTGAGATGAAAGGCGGGTTACTCCAAACCATTATTACATGCCCCCACAATTGGCAAAGCATTAAGTGATGTGATGTAATGACATCACCAAATGTGACATGGGAGTGTTTAGAGATTAACTATTGGGGGATGTGTGGATGAGAAATCCTCCAATTTCCCGAAGCTCCGAAGTCCCAAATTCCTGAAGATCCGAAGTCTGAGTAAGCACCTATGGATTTATCACTTGGTCACCGTCGTGGTCCCATACGAATCAAGGGCTCAAGTAAAACAAGGGTTAGTGCCTGAAAACTATGTTAAAGAAGGGAAAAGGGTTAGGAAGGAAGCATGTGGGTTTCGTCTGGTTCGAACCTGCATGAAAAGAATACTAAAGACCTGGGAACTTTATGATAGGGTCCAACAAATATCTAAGATCCATTAACTCAGAGAAAAGAGATCGTTGCACAAGAAGTGCATCAAAGAAGAAGCACATGTTTTAAAGGATCATATCTTTCTACTCAAGGCTCAGAATTGAGCAAGGAAGCTATGATTGGGAAGGTCTCGAAAATAGGATTCTAGATGTAATGGTTACATTAAAACATAAAAAGTGCCAGAGATGTCTTCAGATATAATAAATAAGGAAGAAGGAGAGGGAAAATTCTTTATTCTACATCTGATATTTTTCAGAAGTCATTGGATTAGATGTTGGGTTCAATAAGTATCATGGAAACCCCAAATGGGATTCTTGTTTGAGGAAGACAGTCCAGGTGACAATCCTTGCACATCAAAGGTGAATTCTAGGTGGAGAAATCCATCTGCAATACATGATAATTCATGAACCATAGGTTCATATGGAGACACAAAGAATGGCAATAAGGAAGGAAGGTTTTATGGAATTATAATTCGTTCATGCAAGATCTGAATCAGAGGAATCCAAATAATAATGGAATGATGAAAATTAATATCAACATAATATGTGATGGAAAGTATGAAAAGTAGACAAGGAAAAAATCATGGATGGAGAAAAATCCATGAACATCCTAAGATAATGGAAGAAGAAATCATGAGATAGATATCCAGCTAATAGGAATGCATGTCAACACTCCAGGGAGAAAAGCTAGAATAGTAGAGGATTGTGGATGCACTCCAAGTGTGTGAAGGTATTTCCACAAGAGTATGGAGATATCAAGTCAAATAATTTAAAAATGGAATGAATTCTAAAGAGAAATAAATATAAGAATGCTTTGATCCAATTTTATGGTGTATTATGGTTGCTCTATGTATTAATTGAATGAATTCTTGCAAGGAGTGCATCGACAGATTCTGGGTTTACCTCAAAAATCTCAGGAGAGATACTGTGAAAATTATACCAATGGAAGTGCAAGGGTAGAACAGAGTCGTGCAAGGTGTGTGTAGGCCAAGTTATGTCTTAGAATTATCCAACTCGAGGGAAGGAGGTTGAATAACTTCTGTTGCGAGGAGTGCACAGAATTGGAGTTCCAGATAACCGAAGGTTATTGTGAAGGCCGCAAGGAGTGCGAGAAGGATTATTGAGAATCCTTGAGTTGCAGTGAGAATCAAGCTCAGGAAGGATAGAGTTGTCAAGTGTTCAAAGTAAAGATGAGGATTGAAGTCACCTCATTGAAAACAAGTTCATAAGGGTTGACACAGAGTTGGACAGAAGAACCCTGTCAAGAATCTCAATGGACGGTAGAGATCCTTGGAGGAGAGAGGTGATGACAGTCGCACGCCGTTAGATCCATTGGATTCGCAAGGAATATAAGAGCTGGGAGTCATTTAACACTTCAAAGCTCAGGAGGAATAATTTGGGTCGTTGGTCTGAAAGCAGATCTGACCGTTGATCTCCTTCATTGGGGAGAAGGTTTCAGGTATCAAAAGGAGAGAGGTGAGTAGTCTTCCGACATCATGAAGTGAGAAGTCCCGAAGTGCATGGGAGTTGGACCCCAGGTCATAGCCAAAGGTCACATCATCGAAGGTCAAAGGAACGGAGCTAGCACTCGCTAGGCTCTTTATTTGGAGTTCGGGGATCGGGAGAGTCGGGGTTGACTCGTAGAAAAACACCCAAAGTCTGAGATCGTGAAGCGGATTTTGGATAGGCATGTGGTCATAGCCAATGGTCATGTAGAGGAATATTGTGCCTGCCACTAGTTCGCATGCATGAGGTTTCGTGCTAGGACCTGCAGATTCTTTTTGTGGAGGTTCTAGTAGGGACCCGACGAGTTGCTCCAACTCCGAGAGTTTGAATATCTATTGATCGGGAGATCAACAAACCTCGCTGAGGTGGGGGCACTGCGTAAAAAGTGATCAGGATAAAAATAGGCATGTACAGTGACTACAATGAGAGAAAAAGAAGATTCATGAATCAAAGAATGTTCGACAACACAGGTATTCCAACAGAGGACGAACACCTTCAGTAACCACTCACATAACCAGATCAAAGATCAACACACCGATGTTTTCACGTGGTAAAACCCCTACGGGGAAACATCCACGGCCCCAGCCAACGC
>ML802276.1:305437-317683 GCA_009831015.1 Picea engelmannii
CATCATCCCTATGACTGTTAATGATGTAAACCTATCTGTTTCCTTCAGAGGGGTCAGTGGCCTGAGTTCCTGAAGAGAGAAGGGAGAAGAACTTTTCCTGAGAAAAGAAGTTGCATTTTCCCTTGTAAAAACCCTGTAAAAAAAGGAAGTTCATAGGTTGCTATATAGGCAGGGTGCAAGAATGCCCGATTCTCGCAGGTTGAACCATAGCTAGGGTGCAAGATGTTCACAGGTTGCTCTATAGGTAGGGTGCGAGAATGCCTACACATGGGAAAAACAAGTGTTTTCTCGAATCTTCTAGAAGGAGAAGATTCTATGGTGAGGTGGCATCCGAATGGTTTGGATCTTACTCACTTTCATGATTTAGTGGGATCATCCTAACCTCCTCACCTTATCCTCTTCGACTTATAAAAGGAGAGAAGTTCTCATGGAGAAAGTTAGCTTTGGTTGGCTTGGAATTATTAGCTTGGCTAGAGTGGCTTTGAGATTTTCTTTGTCAAGATAGATTGTGAGTAGCTATCAGATCCATGGTCTCAGAATCCTTGAAGCAAGAAGTGTGTGGGGAACAAAGGACAGTTGGAAGGGACCTTACGACATCAAGGCCATGGTTGTAATCTCTCTTTCACATTTAATATGATACAGTAATATGATTCTTTCCTATAAAACTTGTTGTGTTTTATTGTATGATTCCTTGATCACATACATAGGTTTATATTGAGTTTATGCTATTACTATCACTTTGGTTGGTTGTGTTCTTTTGTAGGTTCATCATTGTATGAGCATTGGAACGGAGCTAGGATGGTGATGGCGAGAGGGAGCGACATTTAAACGGTATGTCACTCATCCCTCTTTAGCAAATTCAATATATAAAACTTAAGGAAAGCGTCATGTTCTGGTGTGTTTTGTTCTAGATCTAGGTGGATCTAGGGAGATCTGTTAGTGTCCGCACCTACCGATTAGTCCAATAACACACCTACTTTCTCAATTTTCATTAATTGCTTCCCCAGGGAGTGGCCGAGACGATATGCTCAAGAGAAGACCACGTGCCTGGTCTCTAAGGCTCATAGGCTATCCTCCCTTTCTTCTGGCACTGCCATCAATGTAACTCAAGGCCATGACCTGGCGCCTCTCTCCAAGGGTGCTTCGACATTTCTTTTTTTGGGGATTTCTACTTCCCATGCCTTCAAAATTTCTGGTACCCAATCTCGCGAAATGGCCCTCCAAGATCAACGGTTGGATCAATTCTAAAACTCACGGCCACGATCATCTTTCCTTGAACGCATTGGCTCCATGCCTCTCATCTGCTTTGTCCCTTTTCCATATGACCCAGTTCTATAATTGTGGGCCCACATCCAGAGGCGCTTTCGACACTTCGTGTTTCGTGGATGGGAAGGAGTTGATCCTTGCTCTTCAAAGTCGCGATGTGTGAAGAGGCGATAGAACCCAATCGCGCACCACGTGCCCCTCTTTGATCGGATGGCCCAGATCATATTCGGCGATACTGTGGGCCCAAATACCGGATGCCTTTGGCACTTCATGTCTCACGGTTGGGAGGAGGCTGGTCCATGTTCTTCAAAATTTCAATAGGCGAAGTGGCGATAGAGCCTAATCGCGTGCCACATATCCCTCCTTGATCGAATGACCTAGATCATTTAGGTGAGACTATAGGCCAGGGTCCTGGATGCCTTCGGCACTTTGCATCTCACGGCTGGGAGGAGGCTGGTCCTTGTTCTTCAAAGTCACGATAGGCAAAGTGGTGATAGAGACTAATCACACGCCACGTACCCCTCCTTGATTAGACGACCTGGATTATATTCGGCGATACTGTGGGCCCAAATCCTGGACGCCTTCGGCACTTCACATCTCACGGTTGGAAGGAGTCTGGTCCTTGTTCTTCAAAGTTGCGATAGGCGAAGTTGCGATAGAGCCTAAACGCGTGCCACGTACCCCTCCTTGATCGGATGACCTGGATCATTTTGGTGATATAAGCGCTATCCATTGTGCTAATCCTGGCGCAACTCTGCTAACCGCGATTACCTGTCAACCGTCTATTTGCTCTATAGATGGATCTTGGCCACTGACAACATAAATTCGCCCGCTCACTTGATTGGTAGCCTGAAACGATATTTTTCTGTGCTACGCTTGGGCGCTTCTCGTGCAGCCTGTAGACCTGGATACTCTTATGCCCAAGACAAGAATTGTTGCTAACATTAGGCTCCATGGGGGATACAGTCATCCCTATGATGCTCTAAGGACTCTTTTGCAGTTCTAGTGCCTTTCTATTGGGCTATGGAGTCTGGCGAAACACCCAGCTGAAAATATAGGCCGAAAAGTAAAAGTAAAAGCGAAACAATAAATGTACATGCTCAAAAGAGCTTATTTATGTACAGTCCTAGACTAGTAAAATTCTTTACATGGGCGCTAGGTGAAAGCAAACTTCCACCATAGCCATTCAAGCAACTTCCTGAATAGAAGCTCCTTCTTTCGATCGACGATCATCAACAGATGGTGTAACCGTGATAGCAGAATAGTTACACTCTTCAACTCCTCTTCACAGGATGAAGTTGACATGAAATAGAGCGGCTCCAAGTTGTGAAGGAAATACAACTCCATGTATTCCTCCATAGGCTTATAGGACCAGTGGAAAACTCTAGAAAATGGGCGACATGCAACCTCCTCTGCTATACAGTTATTCACGTGTGGCTGAATATCTCTGCTAAGCACAGGTGGGTGGGCAACTGATGTAGGCTCACTGATCTTAGGCTGTGGTTGCTTGCTGACTAGCTTTGGACAGAAGATAATATATGCCCTCAGCTACTCTTCTGGTTCTTTCTCCTTTTCTCTTGGCTCTTCCCCCAGGTCAGATTCAAAATCGTCATAAATAGGACCCGTGGGAAAGTTATGCTCTTCAAACGGCTGCTTGGTGACCTCTGTGCAGGCTATAAACAACACCCCCTTTTGGTCCTCTTCCTGCTCTTCATAACTCTCCCAGGGATCAGATTCATAATCATCATAAATAGGGACCATGTGAAAGATCTACTCTTCCAACTACTATTCAGGATGACTGATTTCCTCGCAATGTTCTTGCTTAATGAATAGAGGATAAGGCTCTGAAGTTTGTTCCTGGAAATCCCGCATATCCAGCTCAAAATATGATTTGTAGCTGTCATATGCAGGCAGGCTGCTCCTATGGTTAGTAAACTGTGGTGCGGGGCTTTGCTGCTCCTCTTCTAAATAATCATCAAATCTTGGGACAATAGGCACATCAGGAGCAGATGGCAAGGCCTCTACCATGCAGAAATCTTCAATTCTATCATGATCAGTAGGGGGGTCAAGAACATCTGCTCTAGGGACTAGAAAATCCTCCGCGTTGTCTTCAAATTCCAACCTTTCTAGTCGGGCAGAGAGAGACTTCACCTGCTCCATCAGCCTACTTAGAGCACCTTCTTCCTCTTTGGGGTCTTCATCATCATCCATTGTAGAGATACTAAGAGGATCTTCTTCAAAGGCTGGAAACACCTCCCCATAACGTTTAACTTCCCACCTATCCAGTTGGGCAGAGAGGGATTTTACCAATTCCCAAGCTTCACCCAAAGCATCTTCCTCCTCCCCAGGGTCCTCGTTCCTATATCTTCTCCCATCCTCATAACCTCTAAGAGGCACAACCATATCTTTCTCACTATCCTCACATTCCTCACAATAGATATGATAGATAAAATCAGAGGAATACATCTTTTGATAGCGGCTGTTAAATGCTACATGAAATTCACTGAGTGAGGAAATGCTAGTGGGGGGTAAAGAGTGATACCATTCACGAGCATCCCCTACTAACGAGAAAATGAACATCTTCAATACTACATCCTCGTGATGTATCTCCCACTGGTGCATGAGTTCATGAAACTCACAGAGATGCTGAGCAGGGTTGTCCTCTTCGTGCTCCCTAAGTATGGGCAAATAATCTACCCATTCATTCGGAGAAGGGACATCATTAGGAAAACCAAGAATAGTAGAAAAATTAAAAGGAGAAAACCTTTGAGCTAGGATTTTCTCCATTCCGAACTAGCGAAGTCACCAATCGATCCTCGAATCATGGAGTCGCCAGGTGACAGACTCACAACTTTGAATATGTCTGGTCCTTGTTCACCATCAAAGGCTAGATCTTACATTGTTGTTACCCCAGGAAGCTTCTCAGGCTGAGAAAGTAGCTGCTAAAAACTTCTCGAGGAAGCTCCCGTGGGTCAGCTTTCAGGCATGCTAAAGTAGTCGTAACCAAAACAATGATGTGGAAACCTTGGAGTCGCCACAGTGGAGTTTCCAGGTGCATAGTAGCAATCTTTAAGGGCTTTGATGCTTGATGCACCTTCAGAATCAGAGGCTCAATGTCATTCAATCCCAGGGGAAAATATTCAACTTCGCCCCTGGCAATGATGCCAGAAATGTTGGCGTTGGAATTCACTCCTAGATTGCAGCAGGAGCAGAGCCCAATGCCCATCAGTTTATGTCACGAATAATTTAATGGGGTAATCGAATGGATAGAGACTCAAGAAGATATCACTCTAACTCGGAAAACTGGGCTTGGTATGTAGAAAAACAAAGGAGGTCTTGATCTAACTTCCGTCAGTGAGTTGATTATAAAATGAGCAGATGGAAGACTTCGCGAGATGAGTGAGCAAGACTGCTTGAGGCATCAGGCCTTTCAGCAGCTTGTTATCCCCAATATCTAGGGATAACTAGGAGATCATGTCTCGAGGCCCACAGGTCCTAGACATGAAGTACCGAGAGCAGGATTGACCTGAGCATGGCCTTGGAGGGCCCATCCTTCTTCTTCTTCGCCAGACTTGTCCTGTTAGCAGCAACAACTTCCATCACCATCGGCTTGGACTTGCATCAGAGAAGACTCTTGCTCCATGAGGTAATTGGTCCAAGGTATCATGGTATGTGTCATGTTTGATCATTATAACCTTCTTATATATGCATCGGGTTCCTTACATTTCTGATAACTGCTTGGATCTTACACTAATCCACTTGACCATTGTTGGGGGGATTTACGGGGTGACCTAGCAAGCTTGTACTCATGGGTTTTGGTTAGCCACTAGGGGTGATTTGCAGAGCCATTGTCCGCTCCCACCATTCTATCATTTTACATCTTATCTCCCATCCATCCATCCCATTACCCTAGTCCGACCATTAGGATGACCTTTTGAGGGTTACACTTTGTCCTGTGGGAAGAAGGGGCTAAAGGCCCAGGGGGTAAAAGCAGCTGGTAAAAGATAAAAGCCATAGGAAATGAAACCTAGAGATGCTTCGCCCAGGGACCCCCGAGAAGGCAATAAAAGGCCTCTTGATAAGAAACAAAAGGGACCCTAAGAAAAATGACAAAACAAGACCTAACCAAGAGGATGGGAGGTCTCATCACGGGCCAACCCATTAGGTTCATAGGTATCTAGCAGTATGACATTTCCATCATCTGGTCACCACTCCAGGGCAGTGACCTTTGGTTGCATGGCCAAGGGAAAGGGGGTCTCATCACGAGCCATCCTTATCATTTCTATGAAAATACTAGTGGGTAACACTGTCAGCTCTGGTCACCACGCCAAGGCAGTGTCCTCTGGTCAGACCTTGAAGTAAAAAGAAAGAAAAGCAATGAATAAAAATAAGGCCAATAAAAGGGGCTTGGAAAAAGTACATCCATGACGGGTACAACTCACCTCCTACAAAGGCACCCACGGACAACACCTAACCTTGGTATTACTGTGACTGGACATCCCCAGACCATATCACCTCATGAACATGGCTTGAATGATCCTCTTTGGAAACTTTCCTTTTCTTATGGATATTAGCCCAATAGGTTTCCCTGTTTGTTTCTTTAACTTTGTATGGTAGATATGTGTAATGTCTTTGAGCTCTTAGATGATATGATAGGGATTTCATGCATGTATTTGATAAATTTAATGATGAAATATGATTGACATTGCTATGATTTTGGGGACTGATGAGCCCATGGAGGGCGTAGTCTTTGATGTGCAGGACCATACCCGATGGACATGTACCAGTGGATCAGTACACATGGGGATATGATTAGCTCGGACCTCCATGGGGCTGAAGAGCCCATCATATGGTTGCTGGGATGGCAGAGACAGGATAGCGTTGTGATGAGCCATTGCATGAGAAGGAAGAAGGACGTTCCACCCAGGAAATTTTGGAAAAGCCTGGCCTAGGGGGAATCACCCACTGCAGTTGGAACGTGTGCCTTTGATGGACATGATGTCACCTAAGAGAGATGGGCATTGTCAAGAGCATGTGGCAGTGTGCTGAGGTCATTTGGCACGTGTGGCAGCTTGGAGGAGCCCTTGAAGGGCCAACGTTTGGTTTTCTAGATGCTATGCTAGCCCAAAGAGGGCCAACATCTCCCTCAGAGGGGTTTGATGTCCCCCTTTTAGCTCATATTATGACATTTTCTAGCAGATTAATGTAAAAACAGTGTAATATTGTTAGTCAGCCTTGTCAGCTGTTTTAATGACCTATTTTTAAAATTAAAGGTCATAAGATTGGTATAAATAGAGGACGTTGGACCTCATTTTAAAGATAACACAACTCACTCTCTTGTGAGAGATCTACTTTTGTCTTTTGTCTTGGTATTTTGGCTCTTGGAAGTGAGGTGCAACTCTTGTGGAGGATTATTCTTGGCATTTTTATGGTGTTTCTCTCATTGGAAGGTTTACAACTAGGGTTTGCTGAGCATTCTTCATGATTTGTAAGTGTATTTTTCATGAAAAACTTCTTGAATGAATGGTTGTAGGTTAAATCTCTTGCATTTGTTATTGTATTGCCATTATATTGCTTAATCTTGAAACCCTAGGCAGAAAGCACACAAGTAGGTCCTTGCTATATGTCCCCATGATTGAGAAATTTGTTTTAGCCATTGATTAAGGAAGATATAGCCTAGCCGTTGCTACACTAATCATCCTTTTTCTGAGTTAGCATTTAAAGATAAGTTGAAGGAAGGAGACGTCCCAGGCCTAGTTAATTCTACACCTAGGGTTTGACTCTTTAGGGTTTGAAGGGCCTTCCTCTTGCAACACCTTTCTCCCTTAGATTTGTGTTTTAAAGCTAGCCGTTTTGCCAAGAATATTTAAAGAAAGAGGAAGGAGCATGAGGCCTTGCTTAAGTAACACCGGAATGAGCCTCCTTCCCTTAGGGTTTTGAATCTAGGGCCCTCCCATTGCAGCACCATAGAACCTAACTCTCTAGTATTTAGATTTTGATCCTCCCGAGATCTTGCCTTTGCTTTTTGACTCCATAATACCCTAAGACACTGGTCTTTCTCTCCAACGTTGAGCTTGCTGTGCAAAAACAACCTTTCAAAACTCTGAAATTTGAAACCCTAACTAACCCTAACGTCTATTAACCTAGAAATTGATGATGACGTCATGCCTTATTTGAGCTTTTGGTTGATAGAAAATAATGTGGCCTGGTCATCTAATGATAGACATTGATATATAGGTAATTTCATTGGCTTATTTGCAAAACGTTGACCTCTTTGTCTATTATACTAACCCTAGAAGAAAGCTGACGTCACCTCTAGTATACTTGACGCAGCAACTGCATGTATATGAGCATTTGATGATATTTAATGCATTGAGTTAATTTAAGGATTGATCATTTTCATTGGATTCTATATCATTCTGGTATTTATTGACAAGCGACTTTAATTTGCCATTGCCATTATTGCAAACATTGACTTCGTCAATATTTACTGCTATTTATGCTCATGTACATTAAATATTGATAGTCATTTATTAATGAAGTATTAACCACTATTGCATGTACTAGTATCATTATTGTCTTGTCTCGCAAGCAGGTGCCTCTTCTGTGGTTCTTCTTCATCTGACTATCTTCTTGGCGGTAATCTGTGAAGGGAAAACTTGCCTTAATCCTTAAGCCTTTACCTTTCAAAACCCCAGATTGCCAGGGACATCTCCCTTGGGTTTAGCCACC
The DNA here is from genome assembly GCA_009831015.1 of Picea engelmannii. Lineage (NCBI taxonomy): Eukaryota > Viridiplantae > Streptophyta > Pinopsida > Pinales > Pinaceae > Picea > Picea engelmannii. The sequence continues at coordinate 313,436 of ML802276.1, forward strand.
CTAAATAGAAAGAGCCCCCCATCGAGGTGAAAGTGGGTGGGGAAGCTCCTGTTATGCCAGTTTGATCCTTACCTTTCAGCTACTTGACCTAAACTATAAACTGAGCGATAACACAGCTTGAGGAGGAAAAACTCAGAATACAAGATCCTCTTGATTCGGAGTTTCGTGGAATTGAAGGGTGACTTGACTGGATCTTCAAATTCCAAATCATTCAGTGTTGAGAAAATACAAGAACTGATTAGAAACAATAAAACTATTACAATGATCCAACATACATCATCCTATAATAGTGCAACTCGATTGGATCCTCCAATTTCGAGCTATTCTAACATAGTGTACACAAAAGATGGAAAGAGGCTGACATTCATAAGGCAAGAAGTCTCAAGTGCCAATACATAACCAGAGAAACTAGTGCTTAATTAAAACTTTACAATCGGGAGCCTAACTCCACTATCCCCCCATACAAAAATAGAAAAACTAAGTATATATACTTAGAAAAATTCACCCAACAGAGGCGTGCTCCAACCTCAAAGGCGTGGCGTCTCTTTAGTTCAAACCTGGACGAAAAACCTTCGTCAGACGCCACCTTAACTCGACATGGCTCTTGTAGGGGGGACCTGCACACAAGGTTACCACAGGCTGATTTCTCCAGGCCTCCCATACCTTCCGTTTATGGTTCGAGCTGAGGTTTCACCTACCTACTCGATTTTCATTAATTTCTTCCCAAGGGAGTGGTCGAGACGATATGCTCAAGAGAAGACCACGTGCCTACTCTCTAAGGCTCGGAGGCTATCCTCCCTTTCTTTTGGCACCGCCATCAATGTAACTCAGGGCCATGACCCAACGCCTCTCTCCAAGGGTGCTTAGGCATTTCTTTTTTCGAGGATTTCTACTCCCCCTGCCTTCAAAATTCCTGGTGCCCAATCTCGCGAAACGGCCCTCCAAGATCAACGGTTGGATCGGCTCTAAAAATGACGACCATGATCATCTTTCCTTGAATGCATTGGCTCCATACCCCTCATCTTCTTTGTCCCTTTTCCATATGACCCAGTTCTATAACCATGGGCCCACATCCAGAGGCGCTTTCAGCACTTCGTGTTTCATGTATGGGAAGGAGTTGATCCTTTCTCTTCAAAGTCGCGATGCGTGAAGAGGTGATAGAACCCAATTGTGCACCACGTGCCCCTCTTTGATCAGATGACCCAGATCATATTCGGCGATACTATGGGCCCAAATCCCGGATGCCTTCGACACTTCACGTCTCATAACTGGGAGGAGGCTGGTCCTTGTTCTTCAAAGTCGTGATAGGCGAAGTGGTGTTAGAGCCTAATCGCACGCCACGTACCCCTCCTTGATCAGACAATCTGGATCATTTCGACGAGAATGTGGGCCTGGGTCCTGGATGCCTTCGACACTTCACATCTCATGGCTGGAAGGAGGATGGTCCTTGTTCTTCAAAGTCATGATAGGTGAAGTGGTGATAGAGCCTAATCGCGTGCCACATACCCCTCCTTGATCGAATGACCTAGATTATATTCGGTGATACTGTGGGCCCAAATCCTGGATGCCTTCGACACTTCGCATCTCGCGGCTAGGACGAGGCTGGTCCTTGTTCTTCAAAGTTACGATAGGCAAATTTGCAATAGATCCTAATCCTGTGCCACGTACCCCTCCTTGATCGAACGACCTGGATCATTTCGGTGATATAAGCGCTATCCATTGCGCTAATCCGAGCATAACTCTGCTAACCGCGATTACCCGCTAACCATCGATCTGTTCTATAGATCGATCTTGGCCGCTGACAACATAACTTCGCTCGCTCACTTGATTGGTAGCCTGAAACGATATTTTTTTGTGCTACGCATGGGCGCTTCTCGTGCAGCCTGCAGACCTGGATACTCTTATGCCCAAGACAAGAATTGTTGCTAACATGGTTAATTACATGTTTTTAAGTTTTATGCGACGTTTTTATATCCTAGGTTACATGTTGTTTAATTATTATTTGAAACTTGAAAATAGTTGTCAATATAGTAAAGTATGTGGTAGACTAAAAATATTATTTAGAAACACATAATTTCATGTACCTTCATTAATTTTTGTTTTTGTAGTTTCTATGCATGAATGTTAATAGGATGTTGCTTTCGATTATTTTATATTTTATAGATTGGGTTTTGGGGATCAATTGAGAGTGATGTGAGGGGGAGGGGAGGGGACATGTGAGCTTCCACCTTCATGTGGTTGGCCTTGTTTAGTAGAGGATAAATTATTCTTGAAACCAAGAGAATCTCTTTCATTTTTATACCATCATGATCGTATAATATTTCATCAATATTTTTACCTATTTGAATCTTCTTAGAATTGAGATTCGTTACATAGTCGTTGGAAAAAGACAAAAGACTTATGTAGCGGATATTAATTTGGTGTTTTTTTGGGACATTTTATTCCATTAGTATTTTTTGTACAGAAATAACAAGGAACTAGGAACGAGTAACGATGAATGAGGAGTGAAAATTGCACAAGGACTAGACACCGACAACAGGGACTTGCGAATGGGGCCAACGTTGAAATTTTTTCAAATAGTTTCTGTATGCACTGAAATTTGTCATGGATAGACTATTGGAATTCCTTAATGACATGGGAGGGTTTCTGGACTCAAATTTGAGTGACACACCCACTTTATTCCATCATCAATTCATCATGTAAACCATAAACCCTAATTTTCTTTCAAAGTACCCAATTTGGTTGACGCAAGTTTTAGGCTTTTATCGGTCTTTATTCATTTTTCTTTCAGGTTCTACATTAATGTATATAAAACGTATCTACGTCATTGTTGTGATGAAAAATCCCTCTATTTCGTTGATTTCTTAATCAACACCATCAAGATACTAGAGGCAGGCAACAATGACCTGTGAATGGGGCCAACATCGAAATGTTTTCAAACTATATCTGTATGCATTGAAATTTGACCTGGATAGACTATTCACATGCCTTAATGATATGAGAGGGTTTCTAGACTCAAATTTGATTGACACACCCACTTTATTCCATCATCAATTCATCATGGAAACCATAAACCCTATTTTTCATATGTTCTAGTAGATATGTTAATGATTCCAAGTTTCATATTTGTATTTGACTGAAGGTCCAACTAGCTTGCAAAGTATCAAATTGAGATTTCAAGTTGATAAACCAAATATGAAATGAATCCAAGCATCATTTGATATCATCACAAGAGAGACAAATGTAAATGATCTTGCGACGAATTTTCTATACTATTGACGAAAAAAGTTCGTCGATAGTATAGCTAATTCGTCGCAAGAATATTGTGTCTAATTTGAATGGTGTTACATGGTTTTCAAGGAGTGTAGGGATTATATTATGGTGAAATGTAGTGTAGTCTATAAGAACAATCTCTATGCCAAACCTCAAAATGGATAGTACCATATCTTGTTCATAAGACAAATATTCTTGGTATGTTTCCTTTATGGATATGGTGGCTCAAGCCCTCTACACATGATGCCAAACAATGAAATGTAACAATTTTACTATTTAATGATAGTGTTTTGTCACCCATGGTTAAGGAAATAACTTAAGGTTCTTAGGTCCTATTTGAATCTTCTTAACGTTAAGTGTGATTATGATTTCTGTGGTTAGTGGATAAAATGATTATAAGGGTTAGGGGTTGTATTTCCTAGGGATTATATTGGTTATAAGGGTTAGTAGTGAGAATTCTTGGGATCAACGATAACGTAGTTTATAGGTTAGGATTGATATGGTTCATATGGGTTAGATTTACAAAGGTTAAATGGGTTATGGGTTTTAGAATTTCCAGTTTGGGGGTAATATCAATAATAGTGATCAAGGGTTATAATCATTACAAATTAAGGGCTAGAATGATTATATTGACTACAGTCCTTTTTGTTAGGGATTGGGGTTCATGGGTTATCATAGATTATAGTTTTAGGATGAGAGGTCACATTTATTTCAATTTATGTATTATAAGGGTTATACTAATTAATGTAATATGGGTGAGGGTTTGTAGGAGTTTGAGAATAGGGTTTATCCATTATAAAGGTTATAAGAGTTAAAGGTTAATGGTTATATAGGTTAGGGGTTTTGGTAGTTAAGCTTATTAGGATTTAGAGGTCAGATCAAGGTTATTTGGGCTATATTGGTTTAGAATTGTGCTCTATAGGGTTTAAGATTGGTGTTTATAGGGGTTAGGTATGGATAGAATTAAGGGTTAAG
>ML802276.1:330995-345255 GCA_009831015.1 Picea engelmannii
CATACAAGTACAAAATCAGGCCCTTGGCCTCCAACCCTTAGGCTCTCTGGCCTAACAATCACATAAGCCACCAGCTTATAAAAACTTGGCTCACCAGCCTATAAAACATAATTACAATTTCTTTCAGGACATGGTTTGCAATGGGGCTCGGCCTTGGGGACACTACATATAACATATATATGTTACAAATATATAACATATATATGTTATATATTTGTAACATATATATGTTACAAATATATAACATACATATGTTACAAATATTTAACATACATATGTAACATATATATGTTATATGTATGGTACAAGCATAGACCCGACCCCATTCCCAATCATAGAACCCGACCCCATTCACATTCACCATTCAAAGAGAACTCGACCTCATTTGCATTATCCATTCGAACAGAACCCGACCCTTAACCCCATTCACAAAGAAATCGACCCCATTGACGTGCATTCACCTGACCCCACTGTCATTCACCCAACCCTTGCATCATCTGCCAAACAAAACCCTCGACCCTGAATCCCCTACCAAATGATCCACAAAGGCAGACAGAGACATCCACCTAGCTGCCAAATGACAAAGAGATAGATATTGTGGCCTTCCACAGATACATAGAGGTGTAAAAAGAGACGCGGTGACCCCACCAAGGAGCCACAGAGACAAAGAGCGACAAAGAAGTGAACTAGACCAACAATGACTTCCATTCCGGTAAAGTTTCCTCACTTTGTCCTTTTCAAAATTTCATTATGAAAAGTCTAGGGCACACATGCATCATCATTTGAATGATATATTCTATATATTAAATCTAGGGCACCATTTTTGAATTAGATATTCTACAGATTTGAGTTAGGGAATATTCGAATTTGAACTTTTGTTCCTAGGGTTTTCCTGGTCACAATCTTATCAGAGGGATATTGCAAATATGGTCATAAAATATGTTGTAGTGTTTCTTCTATGTTTCATATCAGAGGGATATTGCAAATATGGTCATAAAATATGTTGTAGTGTTTCACAATCTTATCAGAGGGATATTGCAATTATGGTCATATCAGTGTCGAAGTGCTGGTGGAAGAGTTCAATATTACTCACCATAACTAGTAATAAACTCTTCATTAAAACCCATATCCTTGGCACTAAACCTACTCTCATGTGCATCCTCCACTCGCGTGTGATCTGATGTTGCTGACTGAGTCAAGCATGGGCTAGCCACGTGTTGGATGGGTCCTAGATTGGCTACCAGTTGAATCCCTAACATACCATATGGGGGAATGGGTGTGTTTAGTGTTATTGAATAAGAAAAAATTAATTAGTGAATTACAATTTATTTTAAGGGAAGAATAATAATAACAATAATTTACTACTACTAATTATTAATATCAATATATTAATTTAATTAACTAGGGTAACATTCTTAGAATTTATTCATGATTCAAATCATAAATCATGGGACTCTCTTAATTCCTACAAGCCTTTTGGGATATATTTTGAAGCACTAGCACAATTGGATTTAAACATAAATTAGGGTACTGTGACGATATATAGAAGAAGAGAAAGAAAATGTACTATAACGATAACTTTAAACCTAAGTTATAAGATCAAAACTATCTTTCTTCTATTGCTAGTTTAAGGAATAAAATGTCCGTTTCTAAAATATGAACTAAATCTCATGCTTCATAGTCAAATTGGGTGTTGGAAAAGACATAAAATGCCATGGGAAGAAATAATTTGTAGTGGTTGAGATTCATAAAATTTATTCATGATTCAAATCAGAAATCATGTCATGGGACTTTGTTAAGTCTTACAAGCTTTGTGGGATCTATTTTGAAGCACTAACACAACTATGTTTAAATATTAAGTAGGGTGCTATGAAGAGATATATAATAAGAGAAAGCTAATGTACTAAAGAGACCTTTAACCCTAAGTTACAGGATCAAAACTATATTTATTCTATTGCTAGTTTTAGGAATAAAATTATCATTGCTAAAATATGAACTAAATCTCATACTTCATAGTCAAATTGTGCTTGTTGGACAAGACATGAAACCCCATGGGAATAAAGAATTTTTAATATTCAAAATATGAAAAAATAGAGGATAGAAATAAATTTCTTTTTGAAATTTGTGATGTGCACATTAAAACTAAATTCTACAATATTTTCTACCTTAATTATATTCAAAACTTGTTGTATGCAAACTTTTCGGTCATAATAAAATTAAAAAAAAAATCAATTAATCATCACATCCTTTTAAATTTTGATAGACTAACATTCATCTTAGTTGATGATAATTATCATCAAATTATTGTTATTTCAATATCAATACAAAATAAAGATCAAAATGTAAAATAATGACCCTAATGGGGTGAGTGCACAAAGTTGGTGGATGAAAAAGTGGAAAGGGGGTTAGCAGGAATGTGCACTCGAAAGAACTTTTTCAAATTCTCAGGAATGCACACATGTTCCTAACCCTACAAGTTTAGCAAGGCCTGAACCTCCAATCAGCATGTCATGTATATGTGGCATGATGACTAGAGGTTCGATCCTTTCCAAACCTATAGGGTTAGGAACGTTTGTGTGTCCCTGAGAATGCGCAGACATTCCTTCGAGTCTACATTCTTGCTAACCCCCTTTCCACTTTTTCTTTCACCAACTTTGTGCACTCACCCCATTGGGGTCATAAGAACACATGCACATTCTTAGTGTTCCTGATGTGCTTGATTTTTAAGGGACCACGAGCACTTTTTGTGCTCATTTTCACATCGTGCTCATGATTTTACCAATTGGAGCAAGAAAAAAGGACTAATAGAGGATGAGAAAAACCCGATATCTTTCCATCATGTCCATTGCAAGAAAGGTATGGTTGATTTTTTGTCATTTCCTCTTGGCTTTGCAAAAAATACAAAAAAAATAGTCATGGGTTATGGATGTAAATCCCAATGATATTGAACAATTATTAGCTAGGTTCACTACACATAATTAATACTTGAATGTAAATATATCAACAATTCACTAATCTTGTATAGTTTTTTTCCAAGTTCATTGTAAAAATAACACATAGTTTTTCTTTGTTTTACAAAAAATTATGTTAATGATTTTGTTGGGATAAAATGAAATTGTTGTTTGTAGTACCTTTGTCATAAGTACACTTATTAAATTTCATTTTTAAAATGTTTCATATATTATAAAATGGAACCCGTAGATGATGTAAACTTCCAACCAACAGAACAAGGCAAGGAAAACCCCAACCCACCACAACCACCCAACTTAAACACCCACATTAATGAGGGGTTGGACATATTAAGAACACTTGTAAATAAATTAAGTGGTATGATAGAACCAAGAAAAGAGTCCTTGGCCACTTCTTTGGATGTTATTGTGAGTTCCATTGCAAGTGCCCAAGGGAAATTGACTTCTATTTCTGAATACAGGGAAAGAATGTTTGAGAATTGCAACATTGGATTGGATAGAAAGCAAGTTGGATACTTGGGTATATCAAAAAAACAAATGGTGTCTATTTTTATTGATCCTCAATTTCAACAACAACCACACGTGACCAAGAAATGAATTTGCACTGACTGGTGCATCAACCCAAAAATTAGTCAAAATTGGATGGATATGTGGTACATGGTATTTGATAAACCTCCCTGCAATAACATAGAGGTTCCTTTATATTTTTTGTGAAAATTTTGGGCTGAATTTATTTTGGGTCAACATGTCAACTACGTCGACATCGGTGACTTCTAGGGGGTGGGTCAAGGGTTCTCAAAATACCAAGAGCATGATAGGCATGATCCCATATTAGGACCTCATCTCCCCAAGTGAATGCCTAGCCCCCTTCCCAACATCCTCTTGTTGCAGAGATCTTATAGCAGTTACAATTAGCTATATCATCATTGAATTAGATCCTAGTGAAACACGGTAGATTTGTTACACTATCTGGGTAGGAGTTTCCTACTAGTGACGTTGATAGAGGGGTCAGAGCTTCACCCCGTACAACACAATGGAGTGAGGAGGGGGAACATGGACATAATAGTCATCCATGTGAACCTCACAGATGCTCTATTTGCGGGCATACCTGTTATGGGCCTATGGAGACCAGTCAACAACAAAGCTTCATGGAGGATCTTAATATCTTAACCATCTTTATGTTCTTCATAATTATATATTTATATGGTATTCTCTATATTTATGTCATTATATCATTGTGTTGTTTTGCAGTTGTTATGTCTATGTAGCAGAACCTCTACACCCATGGATGCATCAGTGCATGTATCTATCACTAAAGAAGCAATAAAGGAAACTTGCTCATTTGGTGTACCCCATACATAGGTATGTGTCATATTTGATAAATTCACCATCACCATTTATTTATGTTATGGAATCCTCTAGGTTTTAACGTTCTTGTGTTTTTGTAGGTTGTGGGACTAGATGATGTCGACGAATGTCCATCTGGGATGGAAAAGTCACCTGCATCACATGTATCTCATGTGTAGAGTTAAATATCATTTAAATATAAATTTTGTTTAATTTATGTTGTTGAATTTTACTATTTGATACTAATAGTTGAATATTATTAATATGTATGCATGTTGCTGACATATTTTCTAGTTATAGTACTAGTCCACTCCCTCGACACCTAGCCTCTACTCATGGGTTACCTTACTCTATGCCAAGGGAGTTTCCATCACTTGTACAACTTGTGGGGGTCCATTTCTTCCCAACCCCAACATCTTTCTTATTCGGTTCATCCTCAGTGGATGCACCCAAAATCCACCCATCCAAACCACCTCTTCCATCACATACATCCATAGTGGATGCACCTGTATGCCACCCACCCAAACCATCATTTCCATTGGCCCTATTTACCAAGGCTACCATAGTAGAGGTTTCCTTGGAGCAGGTTGTATAGATGAGTGCTCGACATTCCAACAACTCTCCACCAAGGACCAAGATATTCACGGTGAGATAATGTGTTGATGATAATTTTTCTGTATCATAAATTTGTTTTATATATATATTTTTAATTTTGATGATTTGGTACTTGTAACTAACACAAGGTGGAATCACTGAGCAGTTAGGGTCGCAGAGCAGGGTAACACCCTCACTATTGTCAGTCCCATATGCGGTGAGTTGTCTTATGTTAAATTACAAAGTATCATTTTGTAAGTATTTTAATTCATTGTGGCAAGAAACTTATAACAATGCTTTTTCATTGTACAGTCATCAAAGAGACGAAGCATGCCCAGACCCAAATCCACTCGAGGTGAGTCTTCAAGCATGAGAAGAAATATATATTTCCAGGATGCTCATGAGGGTGGCCAGGGTGGCAATGGTCAATGACTGACCACCATATGGATACTTTTTATGTTAGTGAACTTGCTGTCATTTTTTATATTGGCTACGAGGTGCCATTTTGTAAAAAATATACAATTTAGACGATGTTGAATACACACACACACACATTTCATGGCATGTTTTTTTATGAATCTTATTTTTTCTTCTTTTTATGTTGATGAAAGTATGAATTTCAAAGTGTATGAATGCATGATTTTTTATAAAGTGATTATAAATACTTGTGTTACATATTAACAAATCTCTTATGGTGGAAAATATTGCTAAGTGATAAATCCATAAGCAATTAATTGTTCTCATTACCTAAATTTGACAAAAGGCTTAAGTCCCATCCTATTTAAGACTTAGAATCTGGCATTGGCTCCTCATCTAGATTTACTACCTACTCTTCTCCATGTACCGAATCCTCTAAATATGAGTTTGAATATGTAGCATCTGAGTTCATGGAATCATCATCTCTAATGTCTAGAACTGATGGAAGTACAAGAGTATCTCCATGTTTCACTAGTGGTTCATGAAAATGAATCTCATCAAATTGACCATTGCACTCAATGATAAGCTAATATGTAGAGGGATCAATCAACATGTATCCCTTCACATCATCTGGATATCCCACAAATATTCAAGGTGTGCTATGTGGATCTAATTCTTTCCTCTTATCAGAAGGAATATGGGCCCATACGTGAGATCCAAATATGCAGAAGTGTGTGACATATGGTTTTTCACCCATCCAAGACTCAAGGTGCCATGTCCTCAATAGTTATATTAGGATTTCTATTTTGTATGTAAGAAACATATTTAAGTTCCTCAACCCAAATATTGGAAGGAAGAGACCTTGCATGCAACATGCAACTATTCATCTCCTTGAGAAATATGTTCTTCCTTTCAACAACTCCATTCTGTTGTGGAGTGTATGGAACTGTATGGTACAACTGGATACCAACCTCACGAAAAATATTCCAAACGTCTATTTTTTTATACTCCCCCCCATTGTTTGTATGGAGGATCTTGATCTTCTTCCCAATCCGTGTCTCTAATATATATTTGAAGTCTTTGAGATGCTCAAAAACTTCAATTTTTTTCCTAAGAAAATAAACCCAAGTATAGCGTGAGTAATCATCCATTAATGTGAGGACATAACTTGCTTTATTGATGGAAGGATGTGGAAATGGACCCATGAGATCACTATGAACAAGATCCAAGGAATATGAGTCTCTCTTTTCCTTCCCATTTTCAAAATTCTCTTCAGGATGTTTGCCAAGAATGCATCCTTCACAAACCCCTTCAGAACAGTGAATGTTTGACAATCCTTTTACCATTCCTTGCTTGGAAAGTCGCTACATGTACCTAAAGTTTAAATGACCAAATCTCCCATGCCATACTCTACTACTATCATCAACATGTGTTATTATTAAATAAGAGTCATGGTCAACAAACCTAGTGAATTTATACAACCATGATTTGTGATCTACCTCACCAATTGCAATAATGGAATTGTCATGCATGCAAAGTAAAAAAATTGAATCTGATGTAAATTCAACCTTTTTACCTATTTGAGTGATAAGATAAACTGAGAGAAGATTTATAGAAAGCTTTGGAACATGTAAAACATTGTCAAAACTACCATTAGGAGTTCCACTCTTCCCTTTCCTTCTAGTGCTACTGGAGTATCATCCCCCATGAGAATAGGTTGTCTTGAGCATGAACTCAAGGATGTAAAATATTCCTCTTTAGATACCATATGATGTGATGCACCATAATCTATAATCCATGAGTCATATGAGGAATTAATTGCAACAAGATCATGATGATTACCTTTCTTAGAAGCAGGATCTTCTTCCTTCTTCTTCTTGGCTCCTTCAGGAATGAAGTTTCCAAGGTTTTTCTTCTAAAGTAACTATGCCATAAGATCGATTTGATTCTTCATGCACATGGATTCTTCATGATTTGGTTTATTGCAATACGTGCACTATTTTCCCTTCTTCTTCTTCTTCTTCGCTTTGGAATTTGAAGAGTCTTTGGAACCTGAATAATCCTTGAAGGGTTTGGGATATATATCCTTTTATTTTTGTTTCCCCTTTCCTTTCTACGTGGATTTTTGATTGGATGACCCTTTTTCCATCTTGCATGGTGAGTGCATGTGCTTTGGGTTCCTTAATTAGAACAATCTGAATGATTTTTTCATACTCATGTGTGAGAGAATCAACAAACTTCTCCATGGTAGGAATATTCCACTTTGATCACAAGATATATCTTCCATAATGGAAAGTGTAGACATAGCCAACATATTATAGTCCTATCTTAGACAAGATTGTTAGAATAAGTTGGTCCACTTGTTTATATTTATCAATACAACAATATTCCAAGTTCAATATCAAATATTTAAACTTGGTAAAGAAATCTTGTATATTATCAAAACTTTTAGGATCCACGGTATTCAACTCTAGTTCAAGCATATGACCTCTCATCTCATTCTTCTTTCCAAAGAGACCTTCCAAGGTGGTCCAGATCTCATTTGTAGTCTTGCATGTGGCAACATGAAACCATAAATTATTTGAAATTAATTAAAGAAGAAGTCTTGTGGCGTCATCCTTACAGTTCACCCATATGGTCTTCTCAAGCATTGTTGTAGGTTTTATTTCTGTCACCATCGTCAAATTGTACAATCCTTTCCTTTTGAGTTGGAATTTGACCTTCAATTTACATTCAAAATAATTATATAGTGTGATAATTATCACCAAATTTGACTAAAGAATTGGTGTCCTATCCATCACTCTTACTGGTTCTAAAAACCCTAAAACAATTACTCTCAATTTCCAAGTGAAAAAATAATAAATTACTATAGAAAAAGGAAATTTTCAAGGGTGTCACACCCCACTTAAGGATATAGTGAAAAACTAGCCTAATTTTTGCACTCTGGCTATTCAGAAGGTGAAACACTGAGGAAAACTAAGAAGTGAGAGCGTGACACTTTCAATTGTCAGACTTTTCGACAGGGAAAGGGTGCGACATTGTCAGATACACAGATTACGCTCGTCAAAACTTTGATTTACCTCTTCTTTGGCTTATCTGGTTTGATCCAAGAATCTTGGATATGATACCATGTCAATGTTTCATGGGAAATTTCACAAGAGATATAGCTAAAGAAAATGAAAACAAATATTATCAAGAAAAGGATGAGAGATTCAATATGGAAGAATGAGAAAATATATTCACACTACTCCAATGAGTTGATCAATGATTGAATGATTACAATGAATGAGTGATATACACTCATATAGGGCAGAACATTCCATAATTAATAAAAGAAAACAAAAAGTGAGCTCTTATTAGATGCATGCATGCATAATAGTGATGGTCTAAAAATAGAAAGTCTAAAATAGAACTAGGTCCAATTAACTAATAGTGAACTAGTGAGTTCAAAATATAAATATTTCCAACAAAAATTTCCACAATTCAATTTCCATGATTAAACAAATCACAAAAATATCATCATCATAAACAAATAACAATGAAAATAATATCCCACATTACATAAATAGATCTAGATGTATACATATCAAATGTCTATATGATTCTAAATAAACCCTACAAATATTGATAAATGAATCACTAAGATAAGTAAATATCAAAGTTATATCCTTCTAAGGCCAAAATATAGGTTGTTACATTTACAAATCCCTATAACACAACTATGATCTAAAATAGGCTAATCCCTCCTTGCATGGCTTTCTATGTAGCTTCCCATTTTAACCTATACAATAATAAATATATATATTTCCATAACATTATGCAAGGATACCTTCAAATGAAAATGTGGATTGCAATGAAACAAGAATCACAAAAAAAGGAACGTTTCTCATCCCAAGAAATAAAAAAACATTTTTTCTAGGGACATATGACTTAAATTTATATCATAAATTTCCTTTCCATCTAAAAAAGTGATTTTTCCTTGCCATGCCTTGCCTTTCTATGCCATTCCATGCCATGCCTTTCCATTACTTTCCTTTCCATGCCATGCCTTTCCTTTCCATTCCATGTCATGCCATGCCATGCCATGCCTTTCCTTGCCATGCCATACCTTTCCATGCCTTTACTTGCCATGCCATGCCATGCCTTGCCTTGCATTGAAAAGACATTCCCTACCTTTCCATGCCATGCCATGCCTAGCATTTCCTTTACTTGCCATGTCATTCCTTTCCATGCCATACCATGTCATGCCCTGCCTTGCCTTTCCATACCATGACTTTTCTTTCCTTCACTTGCCATGCTATGCCATGCCTTTCCATGCCATGAATTTCCTTGCCATTCCATGGCATGACATGCCTTTCCATGCCATGCCATGTCATTCCTTGCATTTCCTTGCATTGCCATTCTGTGCCACTCCATGCCTTTTCATGCCATGCCTTGCCTTTCCTTGCCATGCCTTACCTTTCCTTGCCTAGACAAGACATTCCTTTCCTTGCCATGCCATGTCATACCATGTCTTTCCATGCCTTGCTTTTCCATGCCATGTCTTTCCTTGTCATTCCATGCCATGCCATGCCTTTCCTTTCCATGCCATGACTTGACTTTCCATGCCATGCCTTGCCTTGCCATGGCATGTCATGCTCTCCCTTGCCATACTTTTCCTTGACTTTCCATGCCATGGCATTCCATGTCTTTCATTGCATTACCTTTCCATGTCATTCCTTTCCTTTTCATTCCAAGGCATGCCTTGCCTTTTCATGCCTTTCCTTTCCTTTCCTTGACAACCCATGCCTTGCCTTTCCATTGCATGTTATTCCATGCCTTGCCTTTCCATGACATGCCTTGCCTTTCTATGTCATGCCATGCCATGCCTTTCCTTTCCATGCCTTTCCTTTCCATGCCATGACTTTCTCCATGCATTCCATGCCAAAGTGTCCACAATAAAAGTTTGAACTAGTATCCACATACTAAAGTTCCACACTTCAATTTGCATGTTTAAACAAATTACAAAAATATCGTCATCATAAACACATAACATTAAAAATAATATCTCGCAATACATAAATAGATCCATATGTATGCATATCAAATGTCCATATGATTCTAACTAAACCCAACAAATACTAAGCAAATAATCACTAAGATAAGTAAAAATCAAAGTTCTAACCTTCTAAGGCCAAAATAGAGGTTGTTACATTTATAAATCCCCAGAGCACAACTATGATCTAAAAAAGACTAATCCCTCCTTGCATGTCTTTCCATGTAGCTTCCCATTTTAACCTATACAACAATAAATATATATCTTCCCCTAACATTATGGAAGGAATACTTCAAATCAAAATGTTGATTGCAATGAAATAAGAATCACAAGAGAATGAACATTTCTCACCCCAAGAAATAAAAAAAATAATTCTAGGGACATATGACTTAACTTTGTATCAGAAATTTCCTTTCCATCCAATGAATTGATTTTTCATTTCCATGCCATTCCATGCCATTCCTTTTCATGCCTTTCCTTTCCATGCCATGACTTGCCTTGCCATGCCATTCCATGCCATGCCATTCCTTTCCATGCCTTGCCTTTCCATGCCATGCCTTGCCTTGCCATGCCATGCCATTCCATGGCATGGCATGCCTCGCCTTTCCATGCCATGCCTTTCCTTGCCATGCCATACCATTCCATGGCATGGTATGCCTTGCCTTGTCATGTCATGCCTTACCATTCCTTTCCTTTCCATGCCATGCCATGCCATGCCTTTCCTTTCTTGCCACTCCATGCCATACCTTTCCTTGCCAAGCCATGCCATGCCTTTCATTACCTTTCCTTTCCATGCCATGCCTTTCCTTTACATGCCATGACATAGCATGGCATGCGTTGCCTTGCCATGCCTTACCTTGCCTTTCCTTGCCATGCAAAAACCCAAGTTCCATAGACTCTCCATCAAACGCTTTTCTGTGCAATATAATGAAAATTGAGGGGCCCCACTAGATGAAACCCAATGCCTCTTGTAGCGTACCCTTTCAGATACCATGGCTTAATTGCTATTAAGAGAAGACTATAACACCACCCTATACATGATTCGTACTGGTATTATATGACCCATATGCTTTCAACAATTAAACACATTTAATGCTCAGAGTAAACATATTATCTACTGTTATAATTTACAATCCATAGCGTTTCATAATAATTCATATACACAGCGGAAATCATGATAACATAAACAACACAGTCCTACAAAACATGATTAAGGAATAATCAGATACTTATCTTTTAACAGTGGTAGATTCCACCAATCAAGTGCAGGCCTTCCACGAACCTCCCAGCCTTAGACCACACTGCTCATCAGCTCAGCAGTGGGTCACCCCTAAGCTGGGACTAAGCTCCACCCCAAGGAAATGAATCCTAGGCTAGGTTGAGGTTACAGGGAGACAACACATAAAATTTGGAAGGATTCTTCCCAGGATGCCATCTTACGCCCACTACTATCAGATTCTCATTCCCCACATTTCTGTTCTGCTCGAGAGTATACACCTTCACAAGCATAGTCCATCGGTGCTAACCTCCCTCTCTGGGTCTCGGCAACAGGCCGGATCAGGAAGTCTCAGAGCCTAAAGCTGGTGCTGGACACTCTCTGGAAGAAACCTCTTCCAACAACATCCACCTCCCTCACCTAGAGAGAGATCACACACAAGCTCAGTCACAACTCGTGCTAGCCATCAAGCCACACAGAGTCCAGCTCTGCATGGTTACCATAGCCAACTAGAAATACAAACACTGCCTCTCAAATAGGCTCAACAATGGCTTGAGGCCTCACAGTGATGGTTCACAGGAAAGCATGATGAGTAACTCCTGCAGGGGTCGACACAGTCTCCACGACTCAGAACGGAGGGTGAGACCGGCGCTTCAGAAACAACACAGGCTTCTTGTTCTGGGAATGCACACACACGGGTTTTCTCAGAGCCAGAAACAAACTTTTGAATCACAGGGATGCACAAAGGTTCCCTACAGGAGTCGGGTTGGTCGTACTATCCAGGGCTCCATACGCGTTCAGACAATCGGGTAGAATGGGGAAGGAACCCTTTCCCATGGCTCACCCTAGCCGTTTTATTCACATGCATCAGGGTTGACACTTGTCACCCATGAAACTGCATGCGTTCCACCAGCACGCATCTCCCTTTGATATAAACTTAGGATAAAATATAAAATGCACATGTCCTTTGGGATAATATTAAAATATTATTCCCAGGCTTAGCCCCTAGGCTCAACACTTAGCCCCTTTTCCCACCTTCCAGCCCCTAATTCCTTGCCCACCCTATGGATGCTTAGTCCCCCTTCACTCATTCATCGTGGTCGGTCTGTACATGGCGGTGTTTATATTTTATTAATTGTTCTGCGTGATTCCATATACAACAATAGTCTCCTGGCCTTCAACACTCAGGCTCCCTGGCCTAACAAGCACATAAGTCTCCATCTTATAAAAACTTGGCTCACGAGCCTATAAAACATAATTACAATTTCTTACAGAACATGGTTTACAACGGGGCTCGGCCTTGGGGACACTACAATCCCCCTTCCCTTATTTTTGCACTGTCCTCAGTGCAACTTTACACAACATCTACAAGCTTTTCAAAATTTGTCAAAAAGATGCGGGTACTCTGTCCGCATAACATCTGCATGCTCCCATGTCACATCCTCAGGACTGTACCAGGTCCACTGGACCTTTACAAGCTCTATAGCTCGATTCTGAAGTTGTTTGCTTTTCCTGTCCAATATGTGCACAGGATGCACTTGCAGAACACCTTCTGGTTCCACCTGAATCACATTCCAATCGATAACATGATTAGCATCAGGTACATATTTCTTAAGCAATGAAACATGAAACACATTTATGTACAGTCATAGATGCAGGTAATGCAAGCATGTATGCAACTGGCCCAATCCTTTCCAGGATCTCAAATGGCCCACAAAATCTTACTGCCAACTTGGCGCAACTTCCCAGCTTTAGGGAACTCTTATTAGTTTTCACTTTCAGGAAAACATGGTCACCCACTTTGAATTCTCTATGGGTTCTGTTACTATCAGCGTAACATTTCTGCCTGTCCTGGGCAGCTTTTAGATTATGTTTAATTTTTATCATTTGATCTTCCATCTCTTTGAGTAGCTCAGGCCCAACTACTACTCTGTCAGCTGGATTATCCTAGCTCACTGGAGTGTTTCACTTTCTTTCATAAAGCGCTTCGAATGGGCTCATCTTCAATGATGCATGATACCCATTATTGTAGGCGAATTCTACCAAATGCAGGTAGTCTTCCCACCTTGATGGTTTATCCATCACATACATTCTCAGCATGTCTTCTATTACTCTATTCACTCTCTCTGTCTGTCCATCAGACTCGGGATGATATGATGTCCTAAAGTTCAGATTCGTTCTGAATCCCTTAAACAATCCTTTCCAGAAATTCAAGGTGAATTTCGGGTCTCTATCAGACACAATTGTCTTAGGAATTCTGTGCAAGCGTGCAACATCTTTTAATAAGATATCAACAACATCTGCTGCCTTGTGGGTGGTTTTCAGTGGAATAAAATGGGTAGCTTTAGCAAGCTTGTCCACCACCACCATGATTGAATCATGCTGCTTGCTTGTTCTAGGTAGTCCGGTGATGAAATCCATTGTTACCATGTCCCATTTCCATTCAGGAATAGGTAAAGGCTGCAACAACCCTGCTGGGTGCCTATGCTCAGCCTTAACCTTTTGGCACTCCATACATCTAGCGATGTATTCAACGATTTCTTTCTTCAAACCTAGCCAAAAATAATGGCCTTTGACTGCTGCCATAGTCTTCTGATATCCAGGATGTCCAGCATAAGCCACGTTATGCATCTCCTTTAGAATTGCCAGCTTCAATTCTCAGACATTGGGTACATACACTCT
>ML802276.1:346467-379405 GCA_009831015.1 Picea engelmannii
TCCATCCCAATTAAGCAATTGTATGAGCCTAAAGGCAAAATGTTCAATTCATCCTTAGTGCTCATTCCTTTCATGTCCACTGAACAAGACTTAACCAATTCAGTGACCTTCCTCTTGGTCCCTGTGGCCAACTGCACTAACCAAGACTTTTCATGTTTGCTTCTCATTAGATGCAAACTTTCCACCACTCTAGGATCTACATAACTATGGCTAGCTCCTGAATCAATTAAAATAACAAGTGGTCGGTTGTTGATCGTACCTTACACTTCAATCATGTGCGATTGAAATTCTACTTGCTTGTTGTCCAGGGCTGCGTAGATCCTCAACATTCTGCTGCCCATATTCCCCACTGTTTTATCTTGCTGAACAGTATGTACAGTTCTCGCTTTACCATTTTTTCGGGGATAATCTCTGTACTTGTGGTTTCCTTGATAGCCCCAACACTGAATGGGTGTCTGTCTCTATCTTTGTGCTCCCTCTTCAGTCATTCTCGGCTCTCTAACCGATGGCTATCTCTGAAGACTGTTTCTGAAAAAGGAAGGTTTGTTTCCCTTCTGCCTCTATTCCTTCTTAAACTTCCTCTGATCATTCCAAACCTTCCGAAGGATAGGCCTTTCTCCTTGCTGTTCATACAAACATTTCGCCTTTCTTATGGTTTCTTCCATGGTCTTAGGATCTTCATATTGAATATTGTCACTTATGGAAGGTGGAAATCCACTCAGATATCTCTGAATCTTGACAGCCTCATCTTTGATGAATGGAACATACTTCAGTAGTTCTAGGAAACTTCGTTCATACTCATCAATAGTCACGCTGCCTAGCTTGAGTTTGAAGAACTCCTTCATCTTTCTGTCATAGTATCTTTTAGTCAGGTATTTCTTCTCGAAATACCTCTTAAATTCCTTCCACTTGACCTCTTTCTCTCTGATGTGCTGCACCTACACAAACTGATCCCACCACATGGATGCTTTTCCTTTCAATTGGTACATTGCAATTCTTCCTTCTGCATGGGCAGAATAATTCTACAGTTGGAAGTATTTCTTCATGCCAAGTAACTAGGTCTCAGCATCTTCCTCCTTCTTATGTTCTCCATCGAATGTTGGAGGCTTAATCTTGTTCATCTCTCCTTTCAATTCCTCCTTTCCAGATTTTCGATGTTTTCTGGTAGGGGATGGGCTTGAACTACTGTGTGTCTTCCTGTCAGAATGTCTTTGGGAGAGACTAAGATGTCGTCTACCACTCCTCAACCTACTTCTTCTCCCATGGGTTCTGTGACTCTCCATCGTACTTGAGTCTCTTCCCTTCTCGAGTTTCTTCTCTATTCTTTCCAGGCTCTTCAAAGATTTTAAGTTTAGTTCACCCTGCCGATCCCTGACTTTCATGAGCTTTGAACTATCAGCTCGGTGAGCCTTGGCCTCTCTTTGCAATCCTTCAATGATTTTCATTATGTGTCCTTCCTTATCCTTCTCTTTTCCATGCCCATTGGAGTTCAATCCTTCCACTCCCATATTGACATCCTTTCCTTCCCTTTTGTCTCCTGTTTCGGAGGCAATCATCACCTTTTCCCATTCCATACTCGACATTCGTTAACTAGAGTCCTGACCTCCGTTGAACTCTGCACATGCACTGTGCAATTAAATTCGAGGTTTTTCAGGCCATTAAACCTTCAGGAACAATCCTCAACATTTATAAGCCAATACGAACAAAAACAAAAGACATTTCAGTTCAAATAAGTTTTCTGAGCTCTCGTTTGGCTCTGCAATTTTCGGGTTTCCAAAACTTTCATTTTCGACACTTCGAGATTTCGAGACTTCGGGTTTCGGGTTTTCGGCCCATGAGGCTTTCAAAATTTCTTTCCTTTCCAAACCTCAACTTCCAAAATTCTGACTTACTTTATCCTCCGACCCACATAGCACAGTGGTCACCCACAACCACGGTGGCACGTGGCATGTTCATGAGGGTCCACGTCACTTTTAACGACGTCATCGGGTCCCACCTCTCTCACTTCCAATGAGAATGGGCCCCATCACGCGGTTAAGTGGAGTACAGGTGGCAGAGAGGGAAACACGACACGGTATTCAACATGACAGGAGGGGAGCCCACTGTACACGCCACACTATTTCGGACCCCCCCCCTCCCCATTAAAGGTAGAATGGCAAGGGGGGTCCGGAATTCACCCAAGCACCATTGATCAAGGTGAATTAATCTCAATCGTTTGAGAGTTTCACATCCGATTCCAGACCGCCCCCCCCCCCCCACCGCTAAAGGTAGAATAACAAGGGGGCTCCAGAATGAAACCTCAGCCGTAGATCTGGGAGGGTGGACTTTGGCCGTCCAGATCTGCTCGTTACTTACCTTAATGCACATTCGTGCCCTGGCTTAAAGCCGACATCTCTTCCTCACATCGGACGGTCGTTACAGACCCAGAGATTTCCTGAAGGAATCTGGTCCATTCATCGGGACTTAGCCACATGCTAATGTCTCGACATTATGGATCGAGATTTATCAAGGCAAGAGCCCGAGTTCTTGTCAATGGAACTCCCAAATCCTCGATCCCCGATTTCTCGAAATGAGTAATCCCTCGACACGTGGACTTCTCAAATCGGACGATCCATGACTGCTCTGGGGTTTCCACCATGGAAAAGTCTCGATCCCTTGTTACCAGGACACCCGATATCGCGATTCCCGATTTCCCGAAATGGGAAATCTCACGACACGTGGCCTCCGTCATTTGGACGGTCTAGATCTATTTCAGGGATTTTGCCCCTAATCACTGGGGTTTTAACCCTCGGATATCTCCTGACAGATCCAATGGCTGTCGAGTTTTCTAGCCGAGATTTGACGGCTCAGACAATTCCTAACTATTTCGAGATTTTGCGTATCGCGATTTCCACACTCCTGTGCAATTCCAAAGGGATTTAAACCCCGTGCACACTTTCCAGATCTAACGTTCATGAGGGTTCACCTTCCCTCCCAAACAGATCCTAAAGCTCCTACACTTATGGTGTGGAGTCCTCTCTCCCTGTGGACTTACACCACACTGGCTGCGGTTTGATAACGCCGCTATACCTCCTAAGCTTAAAAACTCGTCAAGTAACTCCTTGACACTCTAGAGCAAACCAGGGTCCGAAATTAGCCTTACAGATCCAATTTCCCTTTGCATTCTCAGTCCAAATACCACTCCACTAGCCCATCTAGTCTCAGTGTCGAAACCTTGGCTCTGATACCAAACTGTAGCGTACCCTTTCAGCTACCATGGCTTAATTGCTATTAAGAGAAGACTATAACACCACCCTATACATGATTCGTACAGGTATTATATGATCCATATGCTTTCAACAATTAAACACATTTAATGCTCAGAGTAAACATATTATCTACTGCTATAATTAACAATCCATAGCGTTTCATAATAATTCATATACACAGCGGAAATCATGATAACATAAACAACACAGTCCTGCAAAACATGATTAAGGCATAATTAGATACTTATCTTTTAACAGTGGTAGATTCCACCAACCAAGTGCAAGCCTTCCACGAACCTCCCAGCCTTAAACCACAGTGCTCATCARCTCAGTAGTGGGTCACCCTCGAGCTGGGACTAAGCTACACCCCAAGGCAATGAATCCTAGGCTAGGATGAGGTTACAGGGAGACAACACATAAAATTTGGAAGGATTCTTCCCAGGATGCCATCTTACACCCACTACTATCAGACTCTCATTCCCCACATGCCTGTTCCGCCCGAGAGTATACACCTTCACAAGCACAATCCATTGGTGCTAACCTCCCTCTCTGGGTCTCGGCAACAGGTCAGATCAGGAAGTCTCAGAGCTTGAAGCTGGTGCTGGACACTCTCTGGAAGAAACCTCTTCCAACAAAATCCACCTCCCTCACCTAGAGAGAGATCACACACAGGCTCAGTCACAACTCGCACTGGCCATCAAGCCACGCACAGTCCAGCTCTGCGTGGTTACCATAGCCAACCAGAAATACAAACACAGCCTCTCAAATAGGCTCAACAATGGCTCGAGGCCTCACAGTGATGGTTCACAGGAAAGCGTGATGAGTAACTCCCGCAAGGGTCGACACAGTCTCCATGACTCAGAACGAAGGGTGAGACTGGCTCTTCAGAAACAACATAGGCTTCTCATTCCAGGAATGCACACACATGAGTTTTCTCAGAGCCAGACACAGACTTTTGAATCACAGGGACGCACAAAGGTTCCCTACAGGAGTTAGGTTGGTCGTACTATCTAGGGCTCCGTACGCGTTCAAACAATTGGGTAGAATGGGGAAGGAACCCTTTCCCACAGCTCACCCTGGCCATTTTATTCGCATGCGTCAGGGTTGACACTTGTCACCCATGAAACTGCATGCATTCCACCAGCACACATCTCCCTTTGCCAGAAACTTAGGATAAAACATAAAATGCACATGTCCTTTGGGATAATATTAAAATATTATTCCCAGGCTTAAGCCCCCTAGGCTCAAAACTTAGCCCCTTTTACCACCTTCCATCCCCTAATTCCTTGCCCACCCTATGGATGCTTAGTCCCCCTTCACTCATTCATCGTGGTCGGTCTGCACATGGCGGTGTTTATATTTTATTAATTTTTCTGCGTGATTCCATATACAATAGCAGGCTCTTGGCCTTCAACACTCAGGCTCCTAACCTTCAACACTCAGGCTCCTTGGCCTAACAAACACATGAGCCTCCAACTTATAAAAACTTGGCTCACCAGCCTATAAAACATAATTACAATTTCTTACAGAACATGGTTTACAATGGGGCTCGGCCTTGGGGACACTACACCTCTGATCCAATGAAGATGACGTTTCATCCATTCGAGTCCCGGTTTGAGTTTTATCATGAATTGCAACTTGCCTCCTCAAACCATTCAGGGACATGTTGGCAATTTGGTCTGAGGGAAAAAAATACAAACCGAGCAGAACAATGGAGTTCCATAATCTCCGGCACATCTGTTTTGAAAAGGCCCATTGTGACCATGTTACCCACAATTTCCTTGCATAATGTTCTTGAAAATTGACCTCTTGTTTATAAATTGCAATATGCCTCATTGAGAAAAACCCTAGTTACATAGATCCTCCATCAAATGCTTTTCCAGGAAATGGAAATATAGTGGAGAGGCCCCACTAGCTAAAACATGGTTCCCTGAACCTAATTCAACCAACAATTCATCCATATGAGTCACGGTTTGAGTTTTCTCCCGAGTTGCAAGTCACCTCCTCAAGCCATTCAGGGACATGTTGACAATTTTTTCTAGGGCCATAAAATCCAAACCAAGCAACATAACAGAGTTTCGTAAGCTGTCGCATGTCTGTTTGGCCAAGGCCCATGTGACCATGCTACCCATAATTTCCTAGAACAATGTTCTTGAAGATCGACTTCTTGTTAAAAAATTGCACTATGCCTCATTGAGCAAAACCCTACTTCCAGATATCCTCCAACAAATGCTTTTTTGGGAAACAAACTGATAGAGGAGGGGCCCCACTAGTTGAAACTTGATGCCCTAGATCTAATGAAACCAACATTTCATCCATTCGAGTTCTGGCTTGATTTTTAATGGGAGTTGCAACTCTCCTCCTCAATCCATTCAAGAACATGTTGGAAATTTGGTCCGGGGGAATAAAATGCAAACCGAGTAGCATAATGGAGTTCTATAAGATCCCACACATCTGTTTGGCCAAGGCCCATGCAACCACACTACCCACATTTTCCCACAATTCTCATGCAAGTATTTTTATCTAATATACATGGGATTACAAGTTGTAGAATTACATGCTTAATCAATCCTTTGATTGTAAACTTTATGTATTAAACTTGTTCATTTAGTACAAGCATTGCATTTTTTAGGAAAATAAAAAGGTATGATACATGAATGCCATTATTTTTTTATTAAATTAACTTGATAACAAATTCTCTCTAACGATGAAAATAACTATATTTTTACAAAAGATTGGTTTTTTGAATATCATAATGAAAGTACCTTTTAGATGAATTGTGGTTATCCAAGGCATGGAAAGTCATGGCATGGAATGACAAGGAAAGGCATGGAAAGGCAAGAAATTCCCTGGCATGGCATGGAAAGGAAAGGCATGGCATGGCAAGGAAAGACAATTCCATGGAAATGAAAGGCATGGCATGGAATGGAAAGGAAAGACATGGCATGAAAAGGAAAGACATGGCATGGAATGTGAAGGAAATTCAAGGTATGGCATGACAAGGCAAGGCATGACAAGGAATAACATGGGAAGTGAAGGAAAGGAAAGACATGGAATGGAAAAGGAAAGGCATGACATGGCATGGCATGAAAAGGCAAGGCATAGCATGGAAAGGAAAGGCATGGCATGGAAAGGAAATATAATGCAAGCCATGACATGGAAAGGAGAGAAAAGGCATGGAATTGGCATGACATGGCATGGCAAGGAAAGGAATGGAAAGATAAGGCATCCCATGGAATCGTATAACAAGACAAGGCATGGTAATACAAGGAATCCCATGGAGCTGTATGGAAAGACATGGCATGGCATGGAAAGGAAAGACATGGAAAGGAACATAATGGAATGGAATGGAAAAGCAAGTCATGGTAATGAAAAGTAATGAAAAATCACTTTGTTGTATGGAAAGAAAATTTTTGATATAAAGTTAAGTCATATGTCCCTAGTTTTTTTTTTTTTAATTTCTTGGGATGAGAAATGTTCCTTTTTTTGTGATTCTTGTTTCATTGCAATCCAATTCACAAATCTGTAATATTTGTTCAATTGTTCCTTTTACATACCTATGGCCATTCAAGTAGAGAATCAATATCACTTATAATATTGATGGTCTCAATTAACTTCTTGTGCTCAGAGTAAGGCAATAAGTATCATACCTTTGATGAGTTCTTACTTGTCATTGTTTGTAGCTAGAGGTTTGTACCAACAACCAAGTTCGTAAAGTGGTATACGAATTCACCTAGTCTATAATCTTGAAATACATAACCAAATTTCTTCCGTGTTCTTCCATCATGTGTCAGATATTATCCTTTAATAACCATCGACCCAATCAAAAATTCAATGCATTCAGAGTCAGTTATGGATGACATGATGGTCTACCTTCCCTCTAAGAAACATGCCAACCAATAATCAGTGAACCATTCATTAACTCTTGGGGAAACCACTGTATATGTTCCTTGCAAAAAACAGAGTTCCAACACGTGAGTCCACTAAATGACCAAAGAATAAAACATTGATGCTAGGTATTCAAAATTTAGTAGAAGGTTTCAACGAACCCAGGAGTATGAGATATGAGACATGATCATAATCTCTTGAAATAATTTATTAGTCCTCCTCCAACTGGGATAATTCCATAGTTATATTTTGATAAGTGGGGATCAATATAGGATCCCATATATAACCTAGTATGTCTATTCACAATCATCCCATTCATTACTACTACATGGACTACAGAAGCAAGAGAGATTTCTCATCCATATTTCAACTATTGCATTGTCTGATGTTTGAACTAAATGGAATCCATGAGTTCCCTAGATTGTTTTACATTCATACCACAATTATTGAACTACATTGACCACCTCCCAAAATTATCTATGTGCATGTCCTTTCCTGTGTGATTGGTCTTCATGGGTTCTGGTTCTCTCTCCCATTACTGAAGAACACAATTCAACAATGTATTTCACATATTGAATGAGGGAAGTAGTAGTGAACTTCATTTCTTGTCTGTGTAACACTCTTTTTATGCATGCGCCTGCTCCATCATGCTCCATCATGCTCCCATTTCCCATGCCCAGATTTGAAATAGTTCCAAATGTGTGGTACCTTGAGTTTTTTGTCCAAAATACACAACCATTGAAATACATGAGCTTTTTTGAACTGGCCTACACAACCATCTGACCAAATACATTGTTGATCAATCTGTATGTTCTTCTCCTTAAGGTGATTGTAAAACAACTGAAAGCAATGTTGTGTGTAGTCTAAGTCATGGTACCAATCATCGCTTATGTAGAATTGATACTCGTTCAATATATATCTTCTTTCTTTGTTACTATATGGCCCATGCCTATATGTGATATGGACCATTATGTTACTACTTTGAGTGATAATATTGGCTTTGAATCTCATTTTGCAGTTGAATGGTGTAGTTCTCAGCAAAATAAACCATTGATAACACAATACCAATGAGAAATGTATCTCTGCATATTTTAAACTACTCATCCTCCCATCAAGCCAAATGAACGTGCTGAACATATTGTCATGTCTTTTGAATGAATTCCTTCATGAAGTCACATACTCGTACCTAGGAAGTCACCAATTGTATCTTTTTTCTTTCCTGCCCTCCATCAATATCATATGTGACATATTTAAAGATTTGCAAGGAAACCTCCTTCCTCCCTAATTCATACTCATCACTTACATGGATGCACTTTCTCAGTAATTCCATTCCACTACACCTGGGTCATGTCCCATATAACCAATATTTTTGATAAAATGTACAACCCTCTTAATCCAAAATGGATCCCGAAACCAAAATGGGTCCAGGAAGGCCTAAAAATCAAAGTTCTCATAATCGCTTCAAAACAGACAAGTTCACAAGCCTCATTTATACGAACCCAATACAACTTGAATGGGCTCAAACAAACACCATATGGGAAAGATATCACGATCTATTCATTTTTCCAAACACGCCAAATTTGATGATTGCGTAGTCCGTATAGTCTGTACAATGCTTTCGTGGAAGTTGACTGTACAGGCTGTACGTCCAAACAATTATGTGGCAAGTACAGTGCATGATTACTGGGAAGACATGTGGTCGAATCATGCTCTAACACATGGCATATTTTAGGTGAATGGTATGGTGCCATGTGGCCCAGTGATGGGATGCCACATGGCACCCCTTCATTGGTTCGTTGGTTGTTATGGAAAAATTTATGGACTCCACGGGACTCAAACCCGTGACCTCCGGTCTGGGCGGAGTGACTTGGCAGGGTCGGGCTACCAGCCCGTGCATAGTGTTACTTATTAACTATGGTCGCATTTAAATATTTGAATGTGAAAGTTTGTTTGTTGGGCGGAGTAAAGGGCTGGGGTCTAGCCCCAGCCCCTGACGTGATAGCATGGAACCTTGCGATATGACCCCTGTGTTATACATATCATGGATATATGGGTGTATCCCCCAGTGCATTCACATTGCATATGCCCGAACCATATGACTACGACCCTTGTTCTAAACGGTTGGCGCACAATTTGGGGTTAGCACCTGGTCGGCCGAGCTAGCCTGCTGACTAGGGCCCTTGACCAGGAGCTGGCAATCGACGACCAAAAGACCAGAAAAATGCGTGGAGGTATAATCCATGGCCATATGGGCCAATCCACATGACCATGAGCCTATGTCGGGGGGCCAGCAAGCCAACACCAAACTGAGGCCACATGGAGGGCACCAATATGACCAGGGGCCTGCGTGAAGGGGGTTGTGCCCTATTGTTTTCCAAATATAGGTTTTTCAACTATAATATAATATTTTATTGGATTTTTCAGCCAGTTTTGGTATATTTTGTCCATTTTTGGAGGATCTTGGGCCGTTTATGAGGCCAGATATTGGGGGGAAGTTGAGATTTTGTTACCAACTTCAAGCCTATATAAACCAGAGGTTCTTGGCAACCTAAAAAGGAGGTTCAAAACAATGAAATGCTGAATAATTGAAAATCCAAAGCCATTTTTATGCAAGGAAGCCATTGAGGAGAACAACTTTGCGGGCCATTTATGGGAGATTCGTTCATGTGTTTTTTAGTGTCATCAGTTTTGATGGGTTCTTGAGATCTAGCAGAATACAACAAGATTAGTTTGCAATCCATTCATAATTTTTATGATGTACATTTTGAAGCTTTGAAGAGAAATAAGAAATCCTCGCCCACTGAGACAAAGGACCGAAGATGTAGGTGAGATTTTAGAACTTCATTATCAACTTTTGTTGTTTATGGTTTGCTGCTCCTTTATTTTTATTTCCATAATTTTATATTATCTTATGGATGCTATGTTTCATCATTAATTCTTCCTCTTTCATCAATTTCATAAATGGTTATTAAACTCATGTTTTTAAAACTCAACCATAGTCTTTAAAAGATCTTCTCAGATCAAGTGGTATCAGAGCTAGTTGGTGGTTGGTTTTTGAGTTTGCATGATTACCAGTGAGAAGATGACTCGTGGTGAAGTCGAGATTTTTGAAGAGAATCATGATATTGGATCAAGAAGGTGGACATCTCAAAGTGAGAAAATGGCATTTAAAGAGGGACTTTCTCAAGATGAGAAAGATTTTCGAAAAACTCTCTTTTCCATGGAAGAGATGGTAAAACTGATGTATGAATATTAATTGGAATGAAAGAGATAAGTTCAAGAGAAATATTCAAAGAATGACAAAAGAGAAGAAGAATTGAAGGAATTTCCTTCTACACCTGATTCAAAAATCATCTCTGAGGTATGCAGTGGAAGTCATTCATCAATTTTGCATTGTTCCCATCAAGATGGTTCTTTTGGTGCATTTGAAAAACATACAAGAGGTATAGGTTTTAAATTTCTAACCAAGATGGGTTATGAAGGAAAGGGTCTTGGAAATAAGGGCCAAGGTATCATTAATACCATAGAGCTTGTGGAGAGACCTCGTTATTTAGGATTGGGATATGGCGAAGAGGAGATTGGAGAATGCTCCAAAACATTGGAAGCAAGTGATGCTTCAAATGACTAGCTTAATTCATTGCGGGAACAATTCACGAAAGGTGATGGTGTATCACTCCATGATGGTGATAGTGAATGAAATTCATCTCCAAAGAAAAGTGAAGATCAACAAGAAAGGTATAATATTCGTGGTTTTTCCAAATCTCTTTTTGATTATAAAAAGCATAATCATGTAATCCAAAACTTGTGGAATATGTATCCTTGTACATTTGTTCATTCACCCAAGAATTGTGTGGCCAAGTGTTGGAAGAGACAATATTTGTACATAAAATTTATGTCGACCAGGAAGGAGACACAACATAAAGACTCAACTCCACAACAGAAGAAAGGGAAGGGAAAACAATTTTGGATGTCGAAAAACCACTGCACTTATTGCAATGCGGGTGGACATCAAAAGGACAAATGTTGGAAGTGTAAATGTGTTGAACTTACACAGAATAGATCTAGATAAAAAATGATACACACATTTGCAGAGAGAATAGGAGAAAGAAGAATAAGGAGGGAAAGAATGAAATAATTCTCATTAATCGTTGTGAATAATGAATAATTTACACATGATATACTCTATATAACTCAATGAGTGTGCACTGGAGGAGAACCAATGCACCATAGTGGTGGTATAGAGTGATATGGACACACACCAACAGTTACGTTAGTGAATTTCCACCTAGTTTAGTCTCTCAAGAAGTTACGGGAGTGAACTATCACCTAGTTGAGTTAACTAGTCAACTACTCTTCAGTTAACTGACTGAACAAAGAGTAGTGATGAGTTAACTCAGGGAATCAATGGTAATGTGCCAATATGGTGATGATACCAAGTCATGGTGATGATCCCAATATCGCATGGTGACAAAACCAATGCAACATCTAAATTCAACTCAACTAGTCAAACTGAAGTGTCAACTGAAAGAGAAAATTCTCCAGGTGGAATATTCTCCCCTAAAATATAGGAGACCCATCTGCATCTAACAAGTTTCCTCCCAAGAAGGGGAACCAGATCCCAATTCGGTTTTTTGAGGAGGGAATTGTACTCCTCCTGCATGGTGGATTCCCAAAAGGTATTTCTAGGAGCCTCGCCATAAGACTGTGGATCTGAAGACTGAGCCAAGAAAATATTCCTCAAGGGAAATGGTTCAATGGCAGTGAGTGCAACAAGAGGCTCCTATAAATAAGATCGAGTCCTCCTAGTATCAGCTGTATCACCAATGAAATCCCCTGTAGCCTGAAGAGTAGTTTGTGCCCACTTGGGCATCTTCTCTGGCTCTGCAACTGCATCTGGATGCTTTGACTCTGCATCTGACTGTACTGACTCTGAATATAAATCATTTGAGTCCTTTGAATCATAAATCTCATCTAAAGAAGAGTCGAAATGTGAATTCTCATCATCTCGGACAGGTGGAAGAATGAAGGTGTTTGCATGTGGCTGCTGAGGTGCATGCGAGACACTTTCCTCGAATTGGACACTTAACTCAATGATGAGTTGGTTTGAGGAAAGATCAATAAGCCTATATCCCTTCACACTGTCAGGATATCCAACAAAAATGCACTCAACTCTCTGTGGATCAAGTTCCTTCCTCTTTTCAGAGGGAATCCGGGCCCATGCACGTGAACCGAAGATGCAAAAGTGGGTCACTTCCCGTTTGAGTCCACTCCAAGCCTCATAGGGGGTCTTATCCTTGACATATATATGGGGAGATCTATTTTGGATGTATTTTGCACAATTAAGTGCTTCGACCTATAGTATCTGTGGTAGTGACTTTGCATGCAACATGTAAGATGCCATCTCCTTTAGAGATCTGTTTTTCCGCTCAGAAACTCCGTTTTGTTGTACAGTATAAGGAACTGTGTGCTGCAATTGAATCCTTGCCTCATGGAAAATATTATGGATCTCATGATTTACATACTCTCCCCCATTATAATTCCAGAGGACTTTGATCTTCTTTCCGGACTGTGTCTCAACCAAGGTTTTGAAATCTTTGAGGTGTTAAAAGACCTTGGATTTTTTCCTGAGAAAGTAGATCCAAGTAAAACGTGAGAAAACATCAAAAAAAATGAGAACAAACCTCTCTTTGTTGATGGATGGATGTGGAAAGGGACCCATAAGGTCATTGTGAATAATATCTAAAGGTGCAGAAGCTCACTGAAACTTTCCTTTGTCGAATTTCTCTTGAGGGTGTTTTTCGAGAACACATCCCTCACATAATCCATTGGAGAAATGGATGTCTAGTAAACCATCAACCAATCTTTGCTTGCTAATTTGTTTCATGTATCTGAGATTAAAATGTCCAAACCTTTCGTGCCATATCCTACTACTTTCATCAGCATGAGTAAGCAGTAAAGAAAAATTAGGTTCAATGAATTCAAAAAAAGTATACAATCTAGACTGATGATTTACCTCACTGGTAGAAACCTTGGAGTTGGTTTGCATGTCGTAGATGTACACATAATTTGGTGTGAAGATGACTTTCTTTCCAGTGCCAGAATTCGTCATCTGATACATGGAGAGAAGGTTAAAAGAAAGTTTGGGAATGTGAAACACATTCTCGAAGCTTCCATTAGTGAGTTCAATCCTTCCTTTGCCAGTGAATTCAATAGAAGAGTTGTCCCCCATCAGGATAAGAGGACCTTTGCATTTAGCCAATGAATAATGGATTAATTATGAGGCAGCCATGTGATGTGATGCTCTTGAATCTACGATCCAAGCATCGGGAGAGGAGTTGATGGCAATCAAGGCATGGCTAGAATTGCCTTTCTTGGAATTCATATCTTTTGTCTTCTTCTTCTCTGCACCCTCGAGGATGCGATCTCCAAGGTTGTTTTGCTGAAGTATTTGAGACATCAGATCTTTTTTTTTTTTGCATGAATGCAGATTCTGAATGGAATCATTTGTGACAGTATGTGCATTTATCCCCTTTTATTCCTTTTTCCCCTTTGGATCCGGAGGCTTCGATGAAGGGTTTTGTGTACCCTTTCTTCTTCGAATGTGCATGAACTTTCCATTTATCTTTATATTTATATTTCTAATATTTGTGGCTTCCATCATGCACAATGAGTGCATGTTCCCTTAGGCCTTTGATTGTGCCCATGTTGATGAGCTTGGTTTTCTCTTGTATTAGGGATTCGATAAAGTCCTCAAGAGAATGCATCTTCTAGTTGGCTCCAGAGAAAAATCTGACAGAAAGGAATGTGGATAAGAATACAGAGAGTTCAAGACCAATATTGGATAGAAAGGTGAGAACCATTTGTTTCTCCTCCTCTGATTTATCAACCCCGCAAGATTTGAGTTACGATAGTAAATCCTTGAATTTTGTAAAGAAATCTTGGATATTCTCAAAGCTTTTTGGATCCAATGTGAGTAGATCCACCTCCAACATATGTCCCCTCATCTCACCCTATTTTCCAAAGAGCCCTTCCAAGGTGGTCCAGGCTTCATTGGGAGTCTTAAAGGAAGATATATGAAAAAGGAGATCGGGAGAAATAAGACTGCAAATTATTTCGAGTGCCTCATCCATGCAATTTAAGTACTTGGATTTTTCTATGGATGATGTTGGTTCTGTATAATGTATTCAAGGTTAACATGTACAACCCTCTGGTTCAGATATGTATGGCTATTTTCTCCTTCCATGCAAAATAGTTGTAAGGTGTAAGAATGAATTCTTTTTGGAATTCCATCTTTCCGTTGTCTTCAATCTTTTGTACCTGCAAAACATTTTGGTGTATCTTTTGCTTAGAAGTCCATCGGCTCTGATACCATGTAAATGTGTTGAAAATTCACATCATAAATCTAGCTAAACAATGATACACACATTTTCAGAGAGAATAGGAGAAAGAAGAAGAAGGAGAGAAATAATGAAAGAATTCTCATTAACCATTGTGAATAATGAATAATTTACACATGATATACTCTGTATAACTCAATGAGTGTGCACTGGAGGAGAACCAATGTGCCATAGTAGTGGTATAGAGTGATATGGATAGACACCAGAAGTTACGGGAGTGAACTGTCACCTAGTCTAGTCTCTCAGATAGTTACAGGAGTGAACTGCCACCTAGTTTAGTTAACTAGTCAACTAGTCTTCAATTAACTCACTGAACAAAGAGTAGTGAGGAGTTAACTCAGGGAATAAATGGTAATGCTCTAGTTTGGTGTTGAAACCAAGGCAAGGTAGAATTAGCATGGTGATGATCCCAATGTTGCATGGTGACAAAACTAATGCAGCATCTAAACTCAACTCAACTAGTCAAACTGAAGTGTCAACTGAAAGAGAATATTCTCCGGGTTGAATATTCTCCCATAAAATATAGGAGACTAGATAATGACTAATTATGACTAATAAACAAGGAAAAACCTTATGAAAAAGAAATCCTAGGTGTTTGTGAAGTAGCTCCAACAAGAATCTTAATTTGGAGCTTTGTCCAAAGAAGGACAAAACGATTGCGCATGTACTCACAAAGGAAGAGGCAATACCAATGAAGCAAGAGAAAAAACATGAAGGAAAGAAACCATTCCCTTGGTTTTGCTAGAAGTGGATGTCACATCTTCAATGTATTTTGCTTCCATTAATGTAACCACACATGTTATAATGACGACCTGTTATAACATCATTTTGTACAACATAGTGTTTTGTTTTATCCTTATAAATATGTAATCAGTAGGGTAAATTTTGTAACCTTTTGTAGGACCAAAAAGTATTAGTGGGGAGGTGTGATCCAAAATGGATCCCAGAACCAAAATGGGTTGAGGAAGGACTAAAAATCAAAGTTCTTAGAATCACTTCAAAATGGACTTGTGCATAGGCCTCGTCGATACAAACCCAACGCAACTTGAACGGGCTCAAATGAACACTATATGCGAAAGATATCGTGATCTGTTCATTTTGTCAGACATACAAATTTTGATGATTGTGCAGTCCGTACAGTCTGTATAGTGCTGATGTGGAAAAATATTGTACAAGTCGTATGACCATACAATGACATGGAAGGTACAGTGGCATGCTGAATGGGAATACAGGTGGTCGAATCATGCTCTGACACATGGCATGTTTTAGGTAAATGGTATGGTGCCACATGGCCCAGTCATGGGATGCCATGTGGCACCCCTTCATTGGTTCGTTGGTTGTTCTAAAAAATGGTATGAACTCCACGAGAGTTGAACCCATGACCTCCAGTCTGGGCAGAGCAAATTTCCAGGGCTAGCATACCAACCTGCCCACAATATTACTTATTAACTATGGTCACATTTAAATATTTGAATGTGAAAATTTGTCTATTGGGTGGAGTAAAGGGCTGGGGTCTAGCCCCAAACCCCAATGCAATAACATGGAACCTTGCGATATGACCCCTGTGTTATACGTAGTGCAGATATATGGGTGTATCCCTTGGTGCCTTCACATTGCATATGCCCGAACCATATGAATACAACCCTTGTTCTATATGGTTGGCGCACAATTTTGAGGTTAGCGCCTAGTCGGTTGGGCTAGCCCGCCGACCAGGGTGCCTAACCAGGAGCTGGGAACCGAGGGTCAAATGACTAGAAAATCATGTGGAGGTATAATCCACGGCCACATGGGCCAAGCCACATGACCAGGAGCCTATGTCAGGGGGCGAGCAAGCCAGCGCTAGCCTGGGGCCACATGGAGGGAGCCAATATGGCCAGGGGCCCCCGTGAAGGGGGATGCGCCCTATTATCTTCCAAATATGGGTTTTTCAACTATAATATAATATTTTATTGTATTTCTCAGCCAATTTTGGGAGATTTAGTCCATTTTTGGAGGATCTTGGGCCCTTTTTGAGGCCATATATTGGGGGGAAGTTAAGATTTTGTTACCAACTTCAAGCCTATATAAACCAGAGGTTCTTGGCATCTTAAAAAGGAGGTTCATAATAGGGAAATGCTAAATAATTGAAAATCCAAAGCCATTTTTATGCAGGGAAGCCACTGAAGAGAGCAACTTTGCAGCCCATTTCTAGGAGCTTCATTCATCCGATTTTAGTGCCATTAGTTTTGATTGGTTCTTGAGATCTAGAAGAACACAACTAGATCAATTTTTAATCTATTCGGAATTTATATGATGTACTTTTGAAGCTTTGAAGAGAAATAAGAAAGCCTCACACACTGAGACAAAGGCTCAAAGACGTAGGCGAGATTGTCGAACTCCGTTATCAACTTTTGTTGTTTATGGTTTTTTGTTCCTTTATGCTTATTTATAGATATGTATATTATCTTATGGTTTCTATGTTTCATCATTAATTCTCCGTCTTTCATCAATTCCTAAATGGTTATCTAACTCATGTTTTTAAAGCTCAACCATAGTCTTTAAAACATCATTTCGGATCACCTCTGGCCTTGTACAAAAGATGCCCTAAATAAAGTCTCTAGATGACTACGATGAAAATATAACTGAGCATTCTTGCAAAAGGGTGTTATGAAAAACATGATATGTGTGTGATAATAATAACCATACTCAATGTGATATCTACAACAACATATGTTACAAATTGTGTTTATTCAAACATATCAAGGCTTGGATTTATGGAAATACATTTTGTCCAAGTTAAGTGCATTATGTATTGTTATGAATATCTCATACAATTATGTTTGTGTAATGTCAAGAAATTGTTTCATATGGGGTTCGCGGTCCCTAGATCCCCTTCTCAATTTTAGTACATCTTTTTGGTTGGAAGAAGGCCTAGTGTTCTCATGCCAGAAATCTTGTACTAGTCCCTTAACTTCTCCAATTAAATTCATGTCAAAACAAGGAAGCCTACTAGTGAAGGCCCAAAAATATCTTTGGCCACCTGTGTCGAGGCTATCTTGTCTATGAGAATACTTTCTAATGGTTTTGATATTGTATTTCATGAGATGAGAGGTTTTTTGTATCAAATTATGTTTTCTTGTGATCTTTCAAACAATTGATTTTGACAATACACATCGAGTTGCATTGTGGTCTTTAGAACAAGATTTCTTACCTATTCTTTGAAAATAATCTACAAGGTTTCTAAAAATATGATGGCTTTTTTTATAAACGTTTGACTATTTTAATGCCTAAAATTCCCCTAACAATAGTCAAACTTCTAGATTTTAACAAATCCAAAAATAATTGACATTTAGTGGCATCATATTTTGGTTCAAAATGTTCTTTAATGATTTTATAAGAATGATAATGAATAGTATGGTTAGGTAACTTACCTTCAAGTGATGGTAGACCACTTTCATCCACCTGAATGTGTTTAGGATTTCTTCACCACACAATGCTCAATCTAGGTAGGGACGATGAACCCCTATTATGGCACTCTTGACCTCCATGCTATAGAGTTAACAATGTTGTTGTTCTTTCCCCTTCAATCATTGGCATATCAAATATGGGAGGAGAGTGGACATGGGATTGGCTAGTTTATGGAACGTTTGAATTTCCAACAAGAGGTTGCACCACAATAAATTCTTCACCACAATGTTGTGCACCATCTTTCTAATTTCATCCATTGTATAATCATCTCCAATCAAATCCTCCATCATTTGGTCATCCACAAATTTTTTTCTTGATGAGATACTACATGGATTGGTCTCTATTGAATTACTGTTATTTGCTTGTGGTGATGGACAAGAAACAACGATGGAATCTATTCTAATCGAAATTGGATTTCTATCTTTTGAAATCCTACACTTTGACATATGTAACTTTTCCTTTTCTTTGTCTTCTTCTACCTTTTTGATGGTTTTCTCTTTCCTCAAGGACTTTATTTCTCGAATCCATCAATTCCCCATGTTTAAAGAGAAAAAATGGCTTCCAAGCACCCCACCACAAATTTTTCTCGGTATTGCACAAGAAGGCACAACTAACAATTCCAATTCCAAGTGGAAAAATTTGTCTTCGTATTACAAAAGAAGATACAACTAATAATTCCCATTCCAAATGGACAAATCTGTATTGGTATTACATAAGAAGACACAACTAACAATTTTGATTCCAATTGGATAAATCTGTCTTGGTATTATACAACTAACAATTCCAATTGGACAAATGTGTCTTGATATTACGCAAGACAACACACCTAATAATTCCAATTGGACACATTTTTCTCAGTATTAAACAATAAGACATGACACCTAACAATTCCAATTGGACAAATTTGTCTTCCAATTCCAAGAATATAGAAGAAGACACAATGAACAATTCCAATTCCACCTGGACAAATTTGTCTTCCAATTCTTCCCACAATTGTCTTGCAATAGCACAAAATTGTCTATAAATTAAACAACAAGACCAAAAAAAAAAAACATGTTTGTTCCTATTATTTTTGTGTGCATATTTCAGGCATGCAGATGTTGAGCTTGAGATAGATGAGGTCAAGGAGTGTTCTTGGCACATAAAAATTCCTAGCAGGAATGTGTGCACGTTCCTAAAACACATGTGAGTTTCTAAAGCACGTGTGCGTTCTAGGAACACACATGCATTCCTAATGGGCATTGATGGGTGAAAATCACAAGGATTTCAAGTCACAAGAGTGCGTGCACACTCTTAATGCAATGGATATATAATTTATTATAGACCAAACAACTTGATGAATAAATATGTATATGGGTTGGGGACAACTAGGACCTAAGGGCTTAGGATTGAAAGTGTTTTACAACATAGAGCAATGGTTAGAGAAAAAATATGTGGGCGATGTGGGTACAGGGGTTGTGGGGCCTTTAACAAGAGGTATATGCATAATTCACTTAGTTCTCGAGTGTGGAGGGGGTTAAGGGTATAGTATAGGTTATGCCTAGGCTTAGATGGAGCTAGGAGGTTCTAGGTCATGGTCTAGGTCATGGTCTAGGTCATGGTCATGGTATAGGTCTAGGTCAAGGTCTAAGTATAGATCTAGCTCTATGTCGTTTTCTAGGTCATGGTATAGATATAGCTCTAGGTCTATGTCATGGTCTACTTCATGGTCATTGTATATGTCTAGGTCATGTTCTATGTCTTTCCATGTCCATGTCTTGCTATGTATAGGTCTAGGTCTAGGTATTGACATGTCTAGGTCAAGGCCATTTCTTTCCTTGCGATGTAGAGAGGGGGGGTGGAGAGAGTGGAAGAAAGAGAGTATGAGAGGAAGAGAGGGGAAGAAAAAGAGAGTGTGTGAGAGTGAGGGACAAGTAGACATAGAGGGGGAGGAGAGAGAGAGAGAGAGTGAGAGGAAGGGGGTTTA
The DNA here is from genome assembly GCA_009831015.1 of Picea engelmannii. Classification (NCBI taxonomy): domain Eukaryota; kingdom Viridiplantae; phylum Streptophyta; class Pinopsida; order Pinales; family Pinaceae; genus Picea; species Picea engelmannii. Next base: position 366,414 of record ML802276.1, read on the forward strand.
GATATAATAAAAGAGAGCAAGGTGGGGAGAGTGGGGGAGAGAGAGGAAGGGGGATACAAAGAGAGAGATATTGAGGTTTATATGCAAGAAGTAAAGAGAGAAGGGGGTAGATATGGATTTTTTGAGAGTGTGAGAGGGTGGGAGAGGAATACCAAGAGGGGGGGTAGAGAGAGAGAGGTGGGAGACAAATGCTAGATGTAGGAGAGAGAGAGAGAAGAGAGAGTGAGAGGAAGGGGGAGAGAGAGAGGGAGGATGAGGGTAGAGTGTATGTGTGAGAGAGATATTGAGGTTTATATGCAAGAAGTAAAGAGAGAAGGGGGTAGATATGGATTTTTTGAGAGTGTGAGAGGGTGGGAGAGGAATACCAAGAGGGGGGGTAGAGAGAGAGAGGTGGGAGACAAATGCTAGATGTAGGAGAGAGAGAGAGGAGAGAGAGTGAGAGGAAGGGGGAGAGAGAGAGGGAGGATGAGGGTAGAGTGTATGTGTGAGAGAGTGCATATAGATAAGTGTTCCATCATGCATAATCTAGGTCATGTCGAACACCGATTGTGAAAGAAGGATAAATATTCCATATAAACAATATCAGATGCACTAAAATATTATGCTTATATTAAAATAAAAAATCGAAACAATGTACTATAATCATCATTAAACCATGTGAAATCATTAATAAACCAGAGGTGAATGGTCATATCTATAAAGTATCAGTTTTAAACAAGAGGTATCGACATATTTTACTTAGGTCTTGGGTGTGGAGGGGGTTAAGGGTAGAGTATAGGTTATGCCTAGGCTTAGATGGAGCTAGGGGGGTCTAGGTCATGGTCTAGGTCATGGTCATGTTGATATAAGTAGTCGTATAAGTACTCCATTGGAGAAATAAGAAAAACTTAACACTCACCTTACAAGAAAGGCTACATTCCTTTGTTTCACATATCCTTTAAATTCTCTATGAGCCCTGCATCTCCTTTAGAATATGTTTGGATTTATTTGGCTTCTAGGAATGAAATAATGCATTTAAATAACATGCACATTATAGGAATGTTCACACATTCATGTTGAGAAAGGATGAACACCCAACCGAAGGGCTTAGAATTGAAAGTGTTTTAAATCATGGAGAAATGGTTAGAGAACCAATATGTGGGTGTAAGGGTTGTGGCCTTTAATAAGAGGTATATGCATAGTGCACTTAGGGCTCGAGTGTGGAGGGATTTAAGGCTCGAGTATAGGTTATGCCTAGGCTTAAGTGGAGTTAGGGGGGTCTAGGTCATGGTCTAGGTCATGTTCTAGGTCAAGCTCTATGTCATGGTCTAGGTCATGGTCATGGTATAGGTCTAGTTCATGGTATATGTCTAGTTCTAGGTCTATGTTGTGGTCTAGGTCATGTCTAATTCTAACTCTAGGTCTATATCATGGAATATTTCATGGTCATTGTATAGGTCTAGGTCGTGGTCTATGGTCTAGGTCATGGTATATGGTCTAGTTCATGTTCTATGCTCTAGGTCTAGGTATAGGTCTTTCCATGCCTTTCCATGTCTAGGTCTTGCTATGTCTAAGTCTAGTTCTAGGTCTTGACATGTCTAGGTCAAGGCCATTTCTTTCCTTGCGATGTACCAAAATTTCTATAATGTATGAGAGTCAGAGAGGGAGAGATAGGAATACATATAAAAGGGGTAGAGAGAGAGTGTATGAGAGTGTGAGAGTCAGAGAGAGGATGTGTGAGTGTGAGAGGGGGAGAGAAATAAAGACAATGTGTGAATGTGGGAGGGGGGAGAGAAAGAAAGAGAGAGGGGATAGAAAGGGAGTGTTTGAGTGTGTGAGAGGGAGGGAGAGGGAGATAAATAAAGGGGGTAGAGAGAGAGAGAGGAGGGGGGTAGGAAGGGAAGGGGGGTAGATAGATGTAAAGAGATAAAGTGTTATGTACCTGAATAATCTGCAAATATACTTCAACAATAAACTAATAATAAAAACCAAACCATTCACCAAAATACTGAAAACAAGGATGTAGACAAAACCATTGAGGTAGGGTAACACTATATATTAATCCTTAAGGAAGGATAACACTCCTCAAGAAATTCTTGATACATTCACAATATTCTTCACTATGTCTCATTACATCCCAGATCAAGGCTTCTCCACTCCATATACCATCATAATGCACTACAAAGCCATGGGCTTGGACAAGGAGGGAATGATTACAAATTCTTATGGACCGAAAATCAGCCAAGATAAATACCTCTTTCTTCAAAGCCTGACCTACTTAGGCTCTCTAGCCAAGGGAAAATGATGGATTACAGGGGGTGACTTCAATATGATTCTCACACTGGAGGAGAAAAGAGGGGGGGGGAATTCCTGGAGAAGAACAACGCAAAATTCTAGGAACTCATAGATAACCTCAGACTGGTAGACATAGAAAACAACAATGGTACCTACACCTGGACCAACAAAAGATCAGGTCACTAACAAATAACATGCAGCCTCGATCACTTTTTCATTTTAGAAACTCTCCTTTTGGAAGGCCCCCTAGTAGATTCCATCATCCTCCCGAAAGTAGGCTCGGATCACTGGCCAGTTCAGCTATGGGTAGCCATGGATTGGATCTCTTGGATAATGAACCTCATTTCCTCAACCTTTTTCTCAATCCTCGTCAATGGAGTCCCTTCTCAACCCTTCTCCCCCACAAGAGGAATAAGGCAATGCGACCCTCTCTCCCCTTTCCTTTTTGTCATTATAGCTGAGGACCTAGGATGGTATATCAAGGCCTCAATTCAAAATGGCTCCCTCCAAGGCCTCCCTCTTCATGGGTTACAAACAGCCTCCCACAACCAATTTGTCGATGACACATTGTTAATGAACACCCCCACTTTGCAAGATGCAAATAAATTAAGGTCCATCCTTGCTGATTTCAGTGAATCCTTGGGCACCACCTTCAATCTTGCCAAATCACGGCTCTTCTTCTTTAACACTCCTGTAGCAATCCAACAGAACCTTTCTCAACTTTTGAATACCCTTGTCTGCACTCTTCCCTCGCGTTATCTGGGACTCCCTCTTTCGGATTCAACAGATAGAAACATCTCTTGGGACTCCCTCCTACTCTCCATCTCCAATTGGCTTAGCACTTGGACCTTTCTATCCCTCAAACTTCCATCCAAAATCATTTTCTTAAATTCAGTCCTTCAAGCCATCCTTGCTTACCTATTCTCAACCTTAGCCACCCCCCTTTCAGTCATAAAGAAAATAAAAAATATGCAAAGAAACTTTCTCTGGCATGGAAACAATCCAAACAAAAAATGGGCCCTCATTAGCTGGGACAAGGTATGCAATCCTAAATCTTCAAGTGGACTGGGCCTCCGGGACCTAGGGAAATTAAACAACACTATGGGAGCAAGCATTTGGTGGAGATGGCTCAAAACTCCAACGGAGATTTGGGCCAAACTATTTGGGCCAAACTATGGAAATGAAAATATGCCCCAAATACACATCAAATCCATCTCATAAGAATGCGGGAGAAAATTCAAGGCCCCAACATCTGGAATGTGGCTTGGAAAAATAGGCCACTCATTCAGGAACATGCTTTCTGGGAAATTCACAATGGCCAGAATACCCTATTTTGGACAGACTTCTAGCAACAATTTCCACCCCTTCAATCAAAATAAACTCTACATTCCTATGCTAATCACATACAATATCTCACCACTCTCAAAGTAGCAGATTTGTGGACTGATACTCCTAGTAATTCTCCTTGGCGAAGGTAGAAATCAACCCATTATGAGCTCCAGGTTGCATTGGAATGTGACCTGCAACACTGGAATCAAGCAACATCCCAAAGGTGAATCCACAAAAGCACAGACCCGGACATTCTCAGATGGGGATACACACCTCACAGTGGCTTCACTCTCAAAGAGGTGTATGCTCTATAGGAGAAATTCCAAAATCTTCAAAAAGATAGCATCTAGACAACAATATGGAAATCAAAATTATGGCCCAAAATCTCTACATTCCTATGGCTTCTCCTACATAACAAGATCTTAACCTGGGACAATATACAAAAACAAGGTTTCATTGGCCCCTTGATTTGCCATCTCTTCCATCTCCAAGCAGAAAACATGGAACACCTCTTAAACAACTGCCCATTCAATGAGGACATCTGAAACCAAGCCAATCAACTCATGAGAAGAACCAAAAGAGTTAAAAATAACATCTCAAGCACAATCAGGGAGTGGGGATCTAACTCCTTAAAAATTCCTATCTTGAACAAAACATGGAAAATTTTACCAGGATTCATAGTCTGGAAACTCTAGAAAGAGAGGAACAAAAGAATATTCCACTCCCAGCCCTCTCCTCCCTCCCTCCTTTAGAATTCAATCCTCACGCATCTCCAAGAAACGCTTCAACTTCATTTATGGACTCAGGAAGACTTCCCCATTGATCCAAGTCAGATCTTGCTCCTTAACTCTTGGGGCTTCTCGTTTTCACACTCCACCCCTCCTCTGCAACCCCCCTTATATTCAAAATCCCTCAGTCCATCCNCCCCCCCTGCTAGGATTCCATAAAGTCAACTTTGATGTTGCATCAAAAGGAAATCTAGGCCACTCAAGTTATGGAGCGGTTATAAGAAACAACCTAGGTCAAATTCATAGCCTCATTGTAGAAAATATAGGATGTGACACCAATAATTCAGTTGAAATTTGGGGTCTCATCAAAGGAGTGCAATTGGCACTAGATCAAAACCTCACTTATCTCATCATTGAAGGAGATTCCAAAATCATAATAGACTTGGCAAAAAAAATTCTGAATGGTCAAGATCCAGGGAAAATAACACCTAGCTAATGCCTCCTTGGCCCTCTCTACAACTTCCAAGCTCTTCTCAGACCCTCTCTAACTCTAACCCCTTCACACATTCGACGGAGTGCCAACAAATTTGCAGACAGACTAGCCAATGCTCGAGTTGACTCTATGCAACAGGTTATTCTCCACGATTTTAGGTAGTCACAAAACTCGCCCCTTTGGATCCAATGTGAGGCGCTTACCCAGCTGGATGGCCCCAACCCGACTAAGGTGTCTTCCTTGATCACTCAATAATTCTTATAAGTTATAAATGATTAGAATATCAGGAGAGAGGGCGACCGTAAGAAACAACACAGATGATAAACAACTGACAGAGGATTTCAGGAGTCCAGAGCATGGTGGTAGTCGTTTCCCAATGTTGCGAATTCGATATACATGTAGTCACGAAAAGTGAGGGAGAATCTGGATCGTTGATCCTACAGGTGCTCGAAACTGTCAATCTGGGCCAACTGCTCTAATGAGAGAAAATTTTGAGACATTGTCTTTTGGGAGTCCTGAGAATGGAGGAAACTATTCTCCAAAGTCACGACATCATCACTTCCATCCATCATTAGAGAACACGTGGCAGAGATCACGTCGGGAGATGGAGGTTTGGATGAGTAGAGGATACTGCATTCCAAATCCCTGATATGCGAAGTCTCGACATCATTAGGATTGTCCATCAGAGAGGGACGCATGGCAGTTGATTCGTGACTTTAAGCAGTCAAGGGACAAACTTGCAAGAACTCGTGATACACAAAATCATGAAAAGATCACGACCGTGGATTAGGAAGCGATCGGGAGCATTGAGCGTCAAGGAGATTTTCAACATTTCGAGAATTGGGAGAATGGAGGAACCCACTACCTGGAAGTCATGATACGGGAAACCTCGACTTAGTCAGAACCGTTGATCAAGGAAGGATCTGAGCCATCAGATTTGAAGAATCAACATTTTGGGGGTCGTGAAGGAAGTGGTGACTCACATTGGGAATTCTCGATTTGTGACATCTTGACTCAATCAGGACCGTTGATCGAGGAAGGATCTGAGCCGTCAGATCTAAAGCACAACATTTCAGGAGTCGAGAAGGCAGTGGTGACTCGCATTGGGAACTCCCGATTTGCGAAATCGCAATGCACTTGGAAGAGTTGGCCCCAGATTATTGCGAAGGGTCTTATGGATGGAGTACATGGGAGGGGCTAGCATGCGCAAGACCCCTTTCGAAATCTCGGGACCCAGAAGTTCGAAGGGAGGAGAGTCGAGTGCGCAAAGTCCCTACTCGCGAAATTGTGACGCGCCTTTGGCTTAGGAGTGCGGTCACAGCCTGAGGTCGCGTGGGGGTGCAGTTAGCACTGGGTGCTTGGTCACGCAATGTATTTTGGGGAAAACCATGAAAAACAATGTAAAAAGGTCACCAACAGTTCCACCTTCTGCTGCTAGCATTTTTGTGAATGCTGGTAAGCAGTAAGGCTTGTAAGCTTTCAATTGGCATCAATATAAGGATCCACTTTTATTTAAAAAAAAAAAATATGAATGAATACTAATATTTACAAAAGTAAAAATTATCCAAAAAAACTAAATTAACAACATTCAAAATTAATGATTTGTTTTATTTTAATGATATAAAGGTTGCTTAAGATGTAATTGTGTATCTAAATTTAGTCATTGTGTCCCATTTTATATAGATAAATTGTCATGAAAAAATGAATATATATATATATATATATATATATATATATATATATAATTTGTTTTAAGAAACAAACCATATTAAATGTTAAAATATTTAAAAACAATATTATTAAAAAACATAATATTATTGAATTACTTTAAAAAAGGAGTTGTTTAAACATTTGATTTTTAGTTGGTCAAATAGATTTTGGTTAAATCTCGATTTTTTTTTCTTATTTTGGTGAAATCTCCATTTTCCTTTTTTAAATGTATAAATAATCCTTAATCGATTATTTAGATTAAACTTTTTAAAAAATAACCTCTCTACTAAGTTGTGTATGATTATTTATGATAAAAAATGCATATCTCCTCTTCTTGAAGAAGGGTTGCGTTTTTTCAAATACATGAAGCAATTTATAATTTGAGAATAGGGTTGTGTTTTTTCAAATACATGAAGCAATTTATAATTTGAGAATAAACTATTATATATGGTTATTGTGATTTTTTAAATACATGAAGAAATTTATAATTTGAAAATAAATTATTATATATGGTTATCAATTTTAAATTATAAATTCATAGGATTGATCCATTAATAATAATTTTAAATAATTACTAGCAATAATCATTTTATAAAAGTGGTTGATATACTATCGACGCCATGGGGTTTAGAAATGTGAAAAATGATGCATATATCAGTCACTTTTATAAAGTGGTTGTTGCTAGTTGACGACATACATGCCTTGGAGACGACCATTAATGTATTGATTAATTATATTATACATTAATATAATATATAATAATAATTTATTAATGTAAAGATAATAATCAATCTAGAACATTAATGTATATAAATTAATAGTCTACTAATATATTAATGTAATATATAATACTAATGTACAAAAGTAACCTATAAATTAAAGTACCAATAGATTAATGTATAATGTAACATATTAAACTATTAATACATTAATAATATATTAAATGTATGAATAAATACATTTTAATTTAATGTAATTAGTAAAACATTATTAAAGTATTAATACATTAACAATAAATTATTATATTATTGTAATCTATAAATTAAAATATTAATATATTAATGTATAATATAATCTATTAAATTATTAATATATTAATAACTAATAATTTAATATATTAATTAGTTAATACATTAATACATTCTTAAAGTATTAATATATTACAATATTAATAAAGTATTATTACATCAATAAACTAATACATTAATAAAATAATAATACATCATTAATAAAGTAATAATACATCATTAAAGTATTAATATATAATTACATTATAAATTAGAGTGTTAATTTACATTAATTTATAATATAACATATTAATTAATTCATACATTAATGTATAATATAACATATTAAGTAATGGGTACATTAATAATGTAATATATTAATTAATTATTACATTTATACAATAATAATTAATACATTGCTATTTAGTATTACTTTAAAAGTAGTACATTAATAATACATTATTATAATAATAATACAAAAAAAATTCATACATTAAATATATTTAACAAATTAAATATTTTAAAAAATTAAATAATTTTTTAATAAATACATTTAACAAATTAAATATTTTAATAAATTAAATATTTCAAGAAATCAAAAACATTTTTAGTAAATACATTAAATACATTTTTAATACATTAAATTTCATACATTAAATACATTTAACAAATTAAATACATTACTAAAGTATAATAACGTTAATAAAGCATTATTACACTAATAAATCAATACATTAATAATACATCACTAAAGTATTAATACATTATTACATTAATGTAAAATATAAATTAAAGTATTAATTTACATTAATCTATAATATAACATATTAATTTATATTAATTAATTAACTTCATTAATATATTACTACAATAATAATACAAGAAAAATACATTTAATACATTAATAGAGTATTGATGAATAAAATGATAAAATAATGCATTATTAAAGTATTAATACATTGACCTTAATGATGTTATTAATACATTATTAAAGTATTAATATATTAATAATACATTATTACAACCATTTAATGTAAACATTAAATTTTTAATACATTAATGTATAATGTAACAAATTAAATTATTGATACATTAATAATACATTATTAAAATATTAATAAATTAATACATCAATTGACAATGACATGAAGGAAAGATTGACTATGGTTGATCGTGGTTGTCCTTCATCATTGTTGATTGTGGTTGACCATGACGATTGCAGACTATGATTGATCAAGGTTTATTATGGTTGACCATGCCCATGGCTGACCTTCGTTGACCATGTGTATCATTTATTCTGGTGGGCCATGTTGATTATGTTTAACCTTAGTTTACTATAGCACAACTGCATTACAATGTTGATCATGTTTTGTTCGTCACATTGGGACATCAGGTTTTGTTCATCACATTGTGGCATCAAATTTTCTTTGTCACATGACATCATAAGGTTATGGTTATCAAATTAGGACAAAGGGTTTTGTTTGTCACATTATAGTGTTGGAATAGGTATTTGATAGACCGACAGTGGGTTATGTTCGTCACATTGTGATGCCAAGAAATGTTTGTGTTAATGCAATGTTGGTGTATGTTTTTCACATTGCTACATTGGGTTGTGTACATCACATTGCGACAATGGATTTTGTTCATGACATTACGACGTTTGAAAATGACTGTCACATTGTGACATTACAATGCGTGCGTCACATAGTGACGATAGGGCTATGTTCATCACATTGTGATGTTACAATGTTTGCTACATTACAAAGTGACTATGTTTGACACATTGTGACGTTTGGAAATGTTTGTCACATTGCGACGTCACAATATGTGTCACATTGCAACATGAGGAAATGTTTGCCACATTGCAATTAGAGGGTGATGTTCGATGTTTATTTATGTTCTTCACAATGTGACATTACTATCCACATTGTGAGGACATGGCTATGTTCCTCACATTGCAATGTCAATTTATGTTTATCACATCGTGACGTTAATATTTTCAACAAATTTCAATGTTGCTATGTTCGTCAAATTACAATGTTACTATGTTCGTCATTGTGCAACATTACTATGTTTAACACATTGCAACATCACTATGTTCTTCACATATGACGTCTGGTTTTGATCGTGATATTGCAAAGTTGGGTTATGTTCATCACATGACAGGTTGGTTTGTGTTCGAAACATTACAAAAATGAAGTTTTGACGACATTTTTAAAAACAAATCTAAGTAAGTGTTTCATGTGTGAAAAATATAGGAAATTTGAATTTATGTCATATATTACATAGAAGGAAATGTAGAATCATGCTTGATCTAAGAAAATTGATCGTTAGATTAAATATATCAACAATACATTGTGAAAATAGGGGAATGTTTGTCACATTGTGACATCTATTTATGTTCATCACATTGCCACAACAAGGCTATGTTTGTTACATTACAATGTCTATATATGTTCATCACATTGTGACGTTACAATGTTTATAAAATTGCAACATGACTATGTTCGACACATTGTGAAGTTGGGATTTTTTTGTCGCATTTCAATGCCAGGATATGTGCGCCACATTACAACATGAGGAAATGTTCATCACATAGTGATGATATGATGATGTGTGAAGTATGTTTATGTTCGTCACAATGTGACGTTACTAACCACATTTCGAGGACATGGCTATCTTCCTCACATTGTGATGTCAATTTATGTTTTTCACATTGTGACGTTACTATGTTCAACATATTGCATTGTTACTATGTTCATCATATTATAACGTTACTATGTTCGTCATTACGCGACGTTACTATTTTTAATGGATTGCAACATTACTATGTTCTTCACATTGTAACGTTCAATTTTGTTTGTCAGATTATAACATCAGGTTATGTTTATTGCATCCCAAGGTTGGTTTGTGTTCAACAGATTACAAAAATGAAGTTTTGGTGATGTTTTTAAAAATAAATCTAACTAAGTGTTTCATGTTTGAAAAAGATAGGAATTTTGAACTGATGCAATATATTACATAGAAGGAAAATTAAAACCATACTTGTTCTTTAAGGACATTTATAGCATATGATCTTGAACTATAAAATCTATCGCTTTGAAATAAGCATATTTAAAAATAGAGTATGCATTTATACATTCTTCCTTTTGGTGTTGCAAATTACAATTGTGAGGAAACCACAAAGGAAGGGGTTAAAAGAAACAACCACTTTATATAATTTTATGTTAGAAACATTGCAATGTTACTATGTTCGACACATTGGAATGTTACTATGTTCGGAATATTGCAACGTTATTATGTTTGTCACATTGCACAGTTACTATGTTTCTCACATTGCAACGTTACTATGTTAATCACATTTCAACATTACAATGTTCGTCATGTTGTAATGCCCAATTTTTCTCATCATATTTTAATGTCAATTTATGTTTGTCACATGACCAGGTTCGTTGGTCTTTGACAAATTATGAAAATAAACTTTTGGACACTTTTTTTTTTAAATGATAACAAAAAAAGTTTGGACAACTTTAAAAAAAATAATAACAAAGTGTTTCCTTTGTGACAAAGATAGGAACTTTGAACTTATGTGATATATTACATAGAAGGAAATATGGAATCATAATTGTTCTAAGGACATTGATAGCAAATGATCTTGAATTGAAAAATATATCCCTTCCAAATAAGCATATATAAAATTAGACTCTGCATTTATGCACTCCACTTTTTAGTGTTGCAAATTGCAATAATCATAAAAACAAAAATAAAGGGGTTAAAAGTAATTATGATTTATGGTTGTAAAATATTTAATTGAAATCCATTTATGACTATGATTGATTTCATCTTTAATGATTTTCATCTTCAACTCTGTGAGTGTCACAAACAAATGTGACATATACTTTCATGCCATGTTGATTTATTTTTACATATTATTTTTCTTTTATATTTTATAACGAATTTTTTTTTTCATCCAAATTAATTTTTTTTATAGTAAAATCTTTTATTAAGTTATGAAAGATATTTATATCTTTTGAAAAAATTAAACTATCTTCATATAAATCAAAATATAAAATATTTTCTTTGCCTTCAAATATTATTATTAGAAATTAGAAATTTGGTTTAAAATAAAAAATAGTATTTTTCTTCTTGATATAATATATTGGTATTAGATATTTAGTTTACATTGAACACTTTATTAAGTTTATTTAATATAATATATTGGTATTGGTATTAGATATTTAGTTTACATTGAACACTTTATTAAGTTTATTTAATATAATATATTGGTATTAGATATTTGGTTTACATTGAACACTTTATTAATTTTATTTGAATTTTTTTAATAACTTATATTTTATATTTTACGGGTTAATTTTTAACAACTATTTTAAATAATTTAATTTCAATTCGAAAATATTTTTATTTTATAGGTTAATATTTTGATTAAAAATTTAAATAATTTATTTTACAAAATCCCAAGATATATATATATATATATATATATAATGAGTCAATTTAGAATACAAACACATTTAAAAATGTTTAATCAATTTTTTCGCGTTTTTGAACGGGAATTCTCTGCGGTTTTGAACGAGAATAATATTACTCTGCGGTTCTGAACGGAAATAATATTTCTCCGCGGTTTTGAACGGGAACACTACTTCTCTGTGGTTTTGAAATTAATATTTCTTCGCGGTTTGGAACGAGCATAATAGATCTCTGCTGTTTTGAATATAAGATTATATATCTAGGGTTTCAACGCAAATAATATTTTAATTTCTAAGATTATATATCTAGGGTTTTGAACAAGAATAATACTTATTTGTTTATTTATTTTTTAGGAGATATTTTATTTTTAAGATTATATATCTACGGTTTTTGAACGGGAATAATCTTTGTAGTTTTTACCTTTTTTACCCAGAATAATCTCTACAAGGGGAGGCCCCCCAAAATCACCCTAGAGATCCTTTACGATTATATGGAATCAGTAGAAAAAAAAAGAGAAGAGAGAGATGCCAAAATCCAAATAGAGTTAGAAACATTATGAAAAAGGAGTGAAGAAAGAGACGTAAAACTCAAAATAGAGCTAGAGGCAATGATTGATAAAAAAATCAAAGATACCATTCAAACTCAAATAGAGGATAGATTCTTAGGGTTCAAGAATGAATTGCAAACAATGAAGGATAGAATTCAAGAAATGGAAAAACATAAACAATCAACCCAAGAAGGAGGGGTTGAAGGAAATCACAACTTGAGAGATAGGATTAAAGAGCTAGAAGAAAAACTAACCAACAATTTGACCCTCAGTAATATGGAAAACAAACTAGATATCAAACCCATCAAAGAGGAAATGAATAAGCTAATCGAATTGGACCATGAGCGTAACAAAAGAGCCTTGAACCTCATAATTTTTGGTATAAAAGAACAACAAGAGGAGGATACACTAGCAAT
>ML802277.1:0-36536 GCA_009831015.1 Picea engelmannii
CATCTTCACATAGACTGAGATAGTCTTTTGGAGGTCCAAAAGCTTCCCAATGGGGAGGTGTGATCAGGGGATCAAATTTTGCTCAATTTTCAAAGTGCTCGGAATGAGACGAAAACAGTGCCATTGCGTCCGTCTCATCTTCCTGATTCCGGCGGTATATTTACTTTCGCAAATGGAGTCCGTATGGAGGAGATATCGCGATCTGACTGCCAAGTCAAACAGGGAAAAATTTGGGATGTTGATTGTACCTGTCCATACAGTCCGTACGGCCATGTGGAGGGCTGTACCATCATGATGATGTGGCATATGGGTGATGTGGTGCATTTTGGTTGGATGTTCATTGACCAGTGACATGATGACATGTGTCCGTTTGGGCGAATAATGTGAGGACATGTGGCCCAACCCGAGGGTGCCACGTGTCGCTCATTTGTTGGTCATTATTTTCATATGTAAAAGTTTATGGGGAGTCCACAGGGTTCGACCCCCGGACATCTCCCTTTGCAAAGTCTTTGTAACACTCCGCTAGCCAATATTCCCGCCAATGTTCCTTGTTTCATATACCAATGCAATTACATTTAACATTGGTCGTTGTATTATACGGAAGGGGGGCGGGCCGGGGCTTAGCCCCGACCCATAGTTTTAAACTATACGTATCAACCATATGTTATATGACCGATTTAATATTGCGCGTTATGTATTATTGCAATGTATTACATTGCATATACATATATATGTTGCCCTTTGTATTAAAATGTGTGCGCGGTTGGTTATTTGCGTGGGGTTTTGAACCCACGACTTATGTTAAGAGTTGGCGCGCGCGGTTAAATCTGTTTGCACGGTTTTCAAACGGACAAACGACTTTTATGCCCAGCCTATGGTCGCGTGAGTTATATGACCAAGAACCGAGGCAGTTAGGGCTGGAGGCGCCTTAACCGTCCTACAGTTCGCACCGTTGGCGTGGTTGCGCCCGGTGCTAAGTTTTTCCGCTTTAAAGAGCGTGTGTGCTAGGTTTGAAGCACAAGGGTGCGAATTGTAGAACCAGAGACAACATAGTTGAAGGGGAGAACTTCAAGGAGGCTATCTTCTTCATTTTTCGACTGTTTCAGGTGCCGAAAGAGCCCAGACAGGGGTTTTGGGACGTTGCAGAGCCATCAGAACAGTCAGTTTGTCAATTTGAGCACTATAAGACATGTTTTTAAGCACTTTGAGCAATTTAATATAAAAGATCCATTTGGAGGCTGGACCAGGAGATGTAGCCCGGAGTGGGGTGAACTCCTTTATCAAGTTGCTGTGTTTATGTCTGATGTTCAATGATTTATGCTGTTGTCTATGTTTATTTCTACATAAGTAATCCTTTATTATGTGTTGCAAATTGATCCTGTTGCATTAAACACATAACATTTCACTTGCAATTAATTTAATCAAGTTTATCAAGTCTTCTTCATTTTTAGGTCATTCAATAGATGATTTCTCGCCAAAATATATTTTAGAATTGTATAAGGATACAATCCTTGATAGAAAGACAAGAACTTCAAAACGAGGGAATGTGGATTACCTTCGTGTTGGTCTCAAAGGAACAAATCCAAGAAAATATAAATGGATTGAGGTTGGAAGGGTGAGGGAACTGTACCCTCATCTACAAGTTGACTAAAATAGTCTTTTGGAGGTCCAAAAGATTCCCAATGGGGAGGAGTGATCCAAGAGATCAAAAAAATGATAAAAAATCAAAGTGTTGGGAATTGCTCAAAAATGGTTTCATTGTGTAGATCTCGTTCTCACGATCCCAACACAACTTGAACAGGATCAAACAAAGTTCGTATGAGAAAGTTATCACGTTCTGTTCGTTTTTCCAAAAAGGAAAAAATTGTTGATTGTACAGTCTATAAAGGATGATGTGGTCATTGATCGTACAACTGTACAACTGATGTGACATAGTGACTGGGCAGGTGGTGAAGTGGACCATTCCTTGGTTGACATGTGTCAAATTCATGGAACAATATTTGGGTGCCACATGGCCCAATCAGGGGCCGCCACATGGCACCCCACTCCTCGTGTAAAATGATTGAGTGTGGCTCCACGGGGGTTGAACTCGCAACCTCCGAGGGGGGAAAATTCTTCACGTAGGCTGGGCCACCCGCCTGCCTACAAGTTTTACTTAACCACTATAGCTATTAAATTATATTTGAATTAACCTAAAGTTTCGGTCGGTAGGGAGGAAAGGGTTGGGGCTAAGCCCCAACCCTTGGACACACTCCACAACAACCTTACCATACCACCAGGGGCACGATGATGTGGAGGTGCTAGCTGGAGGGTGTGGGTAGTTAGCCTGACACCTTGGCCACATGGACCATACGACCTAGAACTCCGTTGAAAAAGGTGCTAGCCGTTCTAACAATGCGACAAATCCACCCACATTTTGGAACGCATGCGGGAGCTAGGTTTGGTTATGCAGAGGCCAATGTTTTTGCATAGTGGGTGCGCTTTGGAGAGCATAGACAATAGTATTGGGGAAAATCTTCCAAGAAGGGTATTTTCTTCAATTTTTGGCCAAACCAGGTGCAGAAAGAGTCCAGCTAGGGGTTTTTGGACATTTTGGAGCCATTGGAGCCATCTATTTTTCATTCTGAGCATTTTAAAGCACTTTTTTAACACTTTTGAGCATATAATGAAAATGATTCATTAGAATCTGGACCAGGAAATGTAGCCCAAGAGAGGGGTGATCTCCTTTATCATTTTGTTGTGTTATGTGATTATTTTGATGGTTGTTTATGATTGTTTTTGTTGTTCATTTTAAGTATTAAAAACTCAATATTTTCATGTGCTTGCAACTTGATCCAATTTCCCAAGACACATACATTTTGCACTTGCAATTTTTATATGCAAACCTTTATCATTTTCAGATCAGATAGATATTTTATCTCACCTATATCAAATGTATACAGTAATCTAGGAGAAACTATCACCAATTTATCAAAATTTTCAAATATGTTATCCATAGATTTTTAATTCCACATTTTCATTTTCAGATCCATTCTGCATAGAACCAGATTCACAAGTATGAGATCTCCTTCTCATAGTAGTTTGGATCTTTTATAATCAATATGCATTGGTCTTCTTCGTGAACTTACAACACTGCCACATCCAAGACATTTCTTCCTGCAATTTCCTCTTCAATCAACCAACAAATTGTTAGTTCTCATGCACATTATATTTTCATTACACACTTGTAGTGGTTCAAAAAAAAATTCAGAGTTGTGCATACTAACAATCAAGTTCATTTATTCAAAAAGGAAATACCATTCCTTTCAAAATGCAATCAAACATCAAAATGAATCTAATCAATGTGCCAATATCCATGGTCATATTTACACACATCACACCTTTATATTGATTTTCATTATTACTTTTCATATTAGGCACTTTGCCTTGGTGGGTTAAAACTCATCCAACCTTTTACCACATGGTTTCTTTATACACATTTATTATAACAACAGGAATGTGTTTTCCTTCTTCAGCTAATCATGACCTCAAATAAGAATACATGAAACTAAAAGTTTCATATGAATGCATTCAAGCATTGTTTGTTCATTGGTAACCAGGGTGCCAACATCCATGGCCATCAAATTTCTCTCTTTACCATGCTACAACTTGTTGACGTGCAAAATTGACTGTCCGTCAACTGGAAGAACAAGTCTGGTCCGGGGTTGTCCAAGTAACCCAAGTCGTTAGGTGTAACTTGTTTTGACGGGTTTAATGGCTCCGTTAGCCAATATAAAATCCTAAAATAAAGAAAAAGGGATAATTAACTAATGCTAAAAACTAAACTATATATATATATATATATATATATATATATATATATATATAACTATTGTAAATGTGTTTAAATAGAAAAAGAAAACATAAAAATCTCACTTATGAACAACATTTACAGGTTGCAAGTTTTACTAGAAACTTACGAAATCAATGTAAAAATAATTGTGCTTGAGAAGCAGATAAACAAAGCACATTTAAATATTTTTTTGTTTTATTTCTATAAATCTAAAAGAACTTGAATGAATTAAACTATGAAACACAGATGTACAAATAGTCAAAGATGATCTAAGATTTTTGGTTTCACTAATGCATAAATGACAGAAATTAGAAACACGGAGAAGCTAACCTGATGTTAGTTTGTGAAATGTATCCGGGATTGTGTGTGAATAAAGAGCATCTAGCTACCACGCCTACAAGATAAATATGTGATATACTTATAGTGCAAACGTTCTGACCAAATTCATAACCTGTATTGGTAACCGAAGTTTAATAACAGAATAAGAGACACAAATTAATCCTATGATCTTATAATCATAGATTATTACAGTTAGATAAACCTTAGTGTAACACATTCATTTAATTGTTCATTTAAATATCAAAGAGAAATCCTAATATTCAAATCGAAGAAATGATCATTGTCTCAATATCTAGAACAACAAGTCATGAACGATATTGTAAAGTAGATATCCTGAAACATAACATATTAAGAATCTAAAGCTACATGACATATCAATATATCAAGAGTATATAATCAAAAACATTAATGAAACAACATCTGCAATGGACTAAAGCCGAAAGCTACACATTGTTCCATAAGTCTTGAAAATCATTCCTTCATAATTGGTTCCAGGCCAAGATGCCTTCCATTTACAAAATAGAGAGTATTTAAAGAGTTTTTTGAAATATAAACTTTCTATCTTCTAAGATAGGATCATATATCATAAGATCAAAACATTACAAATATAGAGGGCCTAGAGCCACTCATGATCAAACTATATCTTCAAAATGTATGAAAGATTTTTCCTATTTACAAAGAAAACCAAAAGGAGAAACTAATCAACTAGATCGAGCATGTTCCATCCCATAAGATCAGCATCATATATACCATGTCTTGAAAAATGAAATAGGAACAAGTTAGATATTTTACCAACAAATAATTAATAAATTTTATATGAAAATGACTTGGCTACAAAATCTCATGATTCTGTAGCCAATCTTATATTGGTAAAAGAAATCCAATTTTAAACGATTTGATTTTCAAAAATAACATTGTTGTAATAAAAATCGTCTTACCATTTAACTAATAACTAAACAAGGATAAAGATATCTCGGAATTTATTATGGCCTTCACACTAGCTGCATTCTTTATCACAATGTTGCATGTATTTTTAAGACGCTTGGCTTGTCTATGTTCATTTTCCTTGAGTTCACGATTTTATTTTGCCAACGATTCATTGTGAGCTGTGAGAACTTTGATTCTTGATTGGAGAATGGGGATATTTGTATAGTACTGCCCAATCCAATTCGAGCAGACTTCACAATGGACAACAGGGGCGATCTGTCGAGAGAGCATATAATTGGGTGCAAGAACATCAATGCTACCTGTTGTCGGTGCTTGACCGAGCTTAATACCAGTAAACCCTTTGCTATCCTTGAGACACAGTCGAAGATTGTTAACATAGTCGAATAGTTGATTAGGATCCGGCTTATGACAATCTGGATCTTCTTCCACAAGAAAATCCTCAATTTCAAGATCTAAATCCTCATTGATCTCTATCGTATTGATCGATCTCAAATGAGTCTTAAATCGATTACGTAGACTTCTCAAAATTAGCCAACCATCCCTTTTATTTTGGAAACCTATCAGTGCTTGCTTTTTTTTTGATTTATTGTGAGGGTCTTTACTGTTGGATTTTACAGTAGGGTTAGGGCTAACAATTAATTCATGCACAGGGGTTTCTATAAACTCAAAACTAACATCCTATTTCCCACATAAATACTAATCAGGTATTGCCTCATCACGAGGGTTTTCCTCCAAAAATTATGGCTTGCCACTTGAGAAATCAAGATGTTTTTCTATCATAGGCTTATCCATCATAGGGGTTTCCATAGGAATCAATGTAGCAAAACTATTTCGGGCTAAGAAACTATCCCAGTTATCACCCAGGGTTTTCAGACAATGAACCAACAACATTTTAATTAAACCATGGTGAAAGAGACTAGAGTTGAGGCTCTACTTCTTGTATCTTTTTGACATTTTGTATGGACTTCTTAGCAAATAAAACATCACATTCAAATGGAAGCCTATAAAGTGCATAAGCAATCGTGCATGGTAAAGAAAAACTAGGCCATAATGACCCTCACATGTAATAAATTGTTTAAGAGCTGATAACAGACCATGCCATCTTACCTTAAGAAAGGAAACATGAATACCTTTCTCACAACAATCAATCTTTCTGGAGGTCATGAAAAGACTCCAGGGCACTTCGTCAATTTTCGAGTTCTTAAACCACTTCCGACTGGAGAGAGGAAGCCTTGTTGCTTCACTCAAAAACTCTCCAGTCACCTCCAATTGAATATCACCAACCTTCGCTCTGTATCTATCAAACGTTTGGGCGAATTCTTTGGCCACATGAAGGTTATACCCTTTGAACTTCTTAATGAAAATATCCCAACCCTGGCCTTTCAAGTCTTTGACCGCATCATCATGGGACAACAACACTTGAGAGCCATTCGGCTCTATTCAGACTACAGGATCCATTAAGGGTATGACCAGATTGTAACAAGGGTGACTGAAACTAACTGTGGGTTTAAATGGAATAAGTAGAAGGAATAAGTTTGAGCGGGTACCATGGACACAAAACAAGTAGAACCCCTGTGCGATCACAGAAACACATGAAGGTCTCGGTTATGGAGTTTGAACACTCCTAGTAATGAAATCTCTAAGTACATAACACTACACAAACCCTTAACTCGTAATGAGAAGCATGTCACTTCATTCTACCAGCCAAAATGAAGTATAGGATACAATTCTAGTGCATTTAATTCCAACATCATGTAATGGATATAGTTTATTTGCAAAGGGTTGGAATGGATATGTTTTTACAATCCAAATGTGAATCAATATTTGGTATTATAGTTGATTTACAAAGGATTCAAATAAATAAGCTTATAGTCCAAATGTAAATCAACATGGGTATTATATCGACATTCAAACAAACTCAAAAAAGAAAAAATCATTCAAGTATTTGATAATATGTAAGTGCATTGAACCTTTAAAAACCATGTTTTGAACAGGGAAATAATATGAAATTAAGTTTTCATGCCTGATTCATGCTTTCAGTCATGAATCAAGCATGAAAACGCAAGATAAAAATAAAAAGGAATAATCAAACATCTTTTACAATCCAATAATCATCCCCAAATGGTAATATTTACAGGATGAGGTGTAGGGAGCTACATGAAGTGTTGTTTGTCATTCAAAATAGAAAAAACATGTAGGGCTGCCAATAGTGTTGACTTACTGGGAGAAGTAGTTATCTATGCATAACCAACGAGTTCATGTTAGGACTGATTAGAATGATTAAATTTAAAAGAACGGTTGAAAGGAAATCAAGCATCTCAATCAAATACCAAAAACATTACACAGTCCAACTTTAGATGTCCTTCTGTTCAAAGGAAATTCGGTGACAAGTTTTAATTACGAGAGCAACGATGTTCGAGCCAATGACTCTGATACTGTTGATAGGGCTGCTGCTGCCAGCAGGCGTCCATAGCCTTGGAAGGGATGCCAATTAACCCACTCTGATGCCTCTACCTTGTCCAATAATTGTCAATTCAAAATGAAGGGCATTTTGCGATTAATATCAAAATTTATACCTGATAATTTTCTTGAACCCGACATTGCTTCGTTGCCAGTAAGCATGTTCAGTACCCCGACGAATTTGTCTTGGAATCATGTATGCATTTACCCACTACCTGCAGACCTGTTTAGTATCTCGACGGGTTTACAGACACTTCCCACAACTCTCTAGAAATCATTTACAATTTGACATGAATTTAATGATCTTTGGAAGAGAGGGGTGATGCTGAAAATTTCATTTTTCAGAACACTTGATATTTTCGAGCCTTAATTTCTTCGCTTGATGACCTTCATAATGATTTGAAAATAGTTTTCTGATAAGAATAACTTTTCTAGGATAGGAAGGCATATTTGAGTTGTTTTCTTTAAAGACAGGGACAACGTAAAGATCTTTAATGATGATCGTGTCTACTCATGATTATAAAGTGAAACCAAGGAACCTACTTCGAACAGAAAGTTTCTTTAGCTAGGCTTCTTTTCGGCAATTTACAACATTGATGCTCTGAAAAGACCTTGACTGTTGCTTCATGATGAGTCATTCTGGTTTCCCTTCATGGACTAAAAGGTGACACAGACATATGTTTAATTAGAAAGCAGTGGAAAAAACAAAATGAAAAGAACCAAAAAACAAAAGAAAAATTAAAAGAAAATATGTACAGAGGTGAATTTGGAAATATCAGGGAAAATACATTTTGAGAGATTGGCCATTCACCAGGAAGGTGTATGGCTGTCCCTCCAAATTGCGTAGATGAAAAGAGATGGGACCTAGTTTTTCATCGATTACGAATGGTCCCAACCATAGGTTTTGGAACTTGGTGTGTTCCCGGAGGTTTATCCCATTTGAGAACCAGGTCTCCTACCTTGAAGTTTCTATCCGAAGAAGAGTTTGAATCAAACCAACCTTTCACAATCTGTTGATGTTGATCTAGCTTATTCTTTGATTTTGCTCTTACTTCCTCTAGTTTCAACAAGGCATTAATTATACTTTCGAGGGGAGGGTATTCCTCTTCTTGAACTTTCTGCGATAATTGCAGAGAGGGAAGAAGAACATGTGGAGGGAGAATCACTTCTTTTCCATAGAGAAGAAATAAAGGGGAATTTCCAATAAAGGTTTTTGGTGTCACCCTATCAGCCCAGAGTGCATTAAATAACACGTTGTGCCAATTTTTGTGGTTTTCAGAAACTGTCCTCTTGATGATTTTATCAATTTTTTGTTTGTTGATTCTATTAGGCCATTTCCTTGGGGGTAGTAGTTGGCAGAATATTTCAATTTGATCTCTTTTTCCAAGGAAAAAACATTCATACCGAGGGATGAAAATTAAGAAGCATTATCGAACCAAACATTCGAGAATGTCGAATCTAGTACTGATATTCGAGTTAAGGAAAGATACTACCTGATTAGTGTTTACCACTTTTAGAGGTGCAGCCTCAGACCATTTGGTAAAATAATCCGTTATTGTAATGATGTATTTATGTTGTTGTGAAGAAGTGGGGTTAATTGAACCTATGATGTCGAGACCCCACTGCTGAAAAGGTGAATCCATTGAAACAGGATGCAAAGGGAATGCTGCCTTTTGGCAGATTATGCATTTACGACACAATGCATGGGCATCTTTAAACAATGTGGGCCAATAGTACCCATCTCTTAATACTTTGTGAGTAGTGGTGTCTCCACCGAAGTGCCCACCAGCTTCACCTCCATGAAGTTCATATAGTATTTTCTCTACTTCAACCCTTTCCAAACAACGCATGAGAACACTATCAAAATTCTTTCGGAATAATACATCATTTATCAACTGGAAATGTGCAAATTTTAGTCTTAATGCTCTTCTCTTTTTTGGATCAAGATAGTTAGGAGAAAAACGGTGTGTTAAATAAAACTTAATATCATCAAACCAAGAATTAGCAACAACTTGTGTACAACTAATTTATTTTCTGTCATGCTGGTTTACAGTTAAGGAATTGATTTAACTTTCTTATTCTTTAACTAAATCAAAAACTAGTTTTCATAGGCCTTGACCTCTAACAATTTATGTAGGGGTTATTTCAAGGTCATATTCTTGTAACGATGTCATCCAATTTGCCCATTTTTCTCCCATTTCTTTTTGTACTAGTAATTTTCTCACAACAAGGTAAGGAATGATGACTTTAGTTTTGGATTTCATTAGATACGACCGAAAGTGTTTCACTGCTTTGAAAACAACATACGCCTGTTGATCTACAGCTGGGTAATTCAGTTCCGCCCATTTAAAAGATGATCTCATGAAGGCAATAGGGATTTCGTTGCTTTCGTCATTTTTTTGTGTTAACACAACAACATAAGATCGGTCGGAGGCGAAAGTGTAAAGAGTGAAATCTTGCAAGAAATCAGGACTCATCAAGGAAGGGGAATCCACTATGGATTTTTTGATGGAATCAAAGGCTTGACCTTCCTGTGGTCCCCAAAGATATTGAAAATCCTTTTTAATTAAATTCTGTAATGGTCTTACCATTTATGAAAAACTTGGGACAAATATTCTGACAAAATTAATCTAGCCTAAAAGGGATTACATGGATTTTTTAGAAGAAGGGGGGAGAAGTTTGGCAATGGATTGAGTTCTTTCGGGATCGATGATTATTCCATCACTGGATACTATAAACCCAAGCAGTTTTCCTTTTTCCACTGCAAAGACTAACTTCTTAGGGTTGAGAGATATGTCGTACTTGCGACATCATTCTAGAACAACCCTAAGGTGAGACAAGTGATCTTTCTTGTTCTTGTAGAAAACAATAACGCCATCAAGATAGACCACCACTGATTGATTTATAAGACCACGGAAAGAAATATCCATTTCTCTCTGGAAAGTGGCCCCAACATTTATAAGCCCAAAAGGCATCTTCTTGTAGGCATAAGTGCCCCATGGGGTACAAAAAGTAGTTTTTAACTGGTCTGAGGGGGACATGAGGACCTGGTTGTATTCCGAAAATCCATCTAACAGTGATATTCTTTCGAAGCCTGATACCTGCTGAAGAATTTGTTCCATTGGAAAAACGGGATAGTTGTCTTTATCAAACGCTCAGTTTAAGTTACAAAAATCGACACAAAGTTGAATTTCACCACTTTTTTTCCTTACAGGAACCAGATTAGACACCCATTGTGTGTGCCTCATGGGAAAGATTATCTTTGCATTTATTAATTTATTCAATTCTTTCCTGACAGTGGGTTCCAATTTGGGGTGCATCTTTCTTAATTTTTGCTAAAAAGGTTGAGTTTGTAGTTTCATGGGGATGATATGTTGTATTATATTAGGATCAAATGTTTTCAAATCGTCATATGTCTAGGAAAAAACATCCTTGAATTCTTTAAACAGTTTTATAAAGGAAAATCATTCTTGTTCGGAGCATCTCGTTCCCAAATTGATATTTTGAGGATTATCTTTAGTTCCTAGACTTATCATTTCATGATTCAAGGAAGACATGTTCGTTTTACAATTAACCGGCCCTCTAAATTTATCATGCAAATCATAAAAAATTTCTAGTCTTATGATGGATTTGGGAATAGAGTTTACCAGATTGGACGTCGATTCAGGAGATATAGAATTTTATATTACCGTGAAGTCGCAGAGGTTTTCATCGTGAGTGCCTTCATCAATAATTGCACCTGGGAAAGTGTCCTCCATATGCAAGAAGTTGATGATCTGTTGGTCATCGTCAAACACTCTCCAATTGGTGATGTTGTCCGGTATTGATGGCCTGAACAATAATTCAATCAAAAATGCATTTAGAGAGATACCTTCTATGGGCAAAATTTTACAAGCGACAATAGCCAATAAATCATCTTCCGAATTACTTAATCTAGGAATAGAGTTTATATTAAAAGCTAAAAAATTTTGTATTAGACCCCATACCTCTATTTGGTAACTTTTCAGATGTGGTAATAGGCAATGTATGGAATTTATTACCCTCCTCACCACGATTTCTGAATCACTGAATACCATTGAATTTCTTACGTCCATATCCAACACTTTCCTGAGTCCTTGCAAAAGAGCTTCGTATTCGACGGTGTTATTAGTGCACTCGAACTCCAATCGACAGATGATGAAAGTTTTATTACCTGTGGAGTCGATGAGTACACATCATGCACCGGATCCTTCTTTGGACTTGGATCCGTCGAAGTAAAGTGACCATATATGAGTTTCGCTAGCAATGTTTGGCACATTTGGAAAAGCTGGTGACTGAGTACAGGCCATGAGTTCTGATTGTTGCCCGGGATCTGTGAAGAGAGAAATTTTGGTCATGAAGTTATCGAAGTAGGTGTTCATTCCCTGCATTTCTAATGAGTTGGTAGATGCAGTAAAAGGTTCATTCATATGATTCAGATCTGTCATGGTATGCTTGAGATAACGTTCACGGTTTATCCTAATTTTATTTGGCTGTCCGTTTTCTAGAAACCACAAATGAGACTAGTCTGTGGCAAAGTAACCATGTAGTTGCTCGGACCATTCCCTGCTTAAAAATAAACCAAAGACTTCTGGGATGTCAACAACAATGATGTCAATAATTTGGTGAACCTTAGGATTAGAAGATAACCTAACCAGAATATTCTTAAGTTCACTGATTACCTTAACGTTCGTTCGATCGAGCTGAATGATTTTGAGACTAGAAGGTTGAACTTTTGCATTAATGTTTTTTCAAACATACAAAGGCATCACATTTGATGATGCACCAGAGTCCACCATGCAATTATGTATATTTCTATTGAAAATTTCAAAAGTTAATAAGAAAGGCGAGACATTTTTACGAGTGTTAACAACATAATTCTGCTGATTTTTTGTCGTTGTCCCTGAAACAATTTTATCTACATTTGATACAGTTTTTTTAGTTAGATACCTTTTATCTGGAAGTTTAGATATCATTTTAGTGGGGATCTTTTGGGCTGTTTTAGAACTGATTTTTGCAATTTTCTTGCTGCTGGGATCGTCATTTTTACTGTTTTCTGTGATATTTTGAAGCATTTTCTGCAGAATAAGAGGAAATTTCAAAAGCTCGTAAATAGAAATATTAGCCCTCAATTTTTTTAGATCTTCAATCAAGTCATATTCTAAGATTGGGGTTGCTAAAATCTGTTTTATTTCAGCTTGTTTCGACTATTTTGGAGGCACATTATTACTCATTTCAGAAGGCGGTTTTCTCTGTGTTTTACTTCTTGTGTTGTAAGGGTGGACAATTTCAAAGTTTTCTTGAAAGATACTGTCAGAAAAGTGTCTGAATATATTGGGAGATGAATCCTCTTCTTCATCTACTTCTTCTTCAACTATGCCTTCTGAAATTTCAGGAGGTACAAAATTGTCATGTGCTTTAAGAATGGTTTGTAAAGTGTACTACAAGCTTTCAAAATTGAGACCTTCGGTGGTCTGGTTTGGCCGATTGGGAGGAAAAGGTTTTCTGAAAGGGGGTTTAAAACTTCCTTTTCTTGAGGATGCCTCCTTGGCTAATCTCTTCAAGTCAATGACTTGGTTTGATAGTTTTTGAAAATATTTCTGCAAGCTTTCCAGGTCTAAAATTTCTGGTTGGATTTTGGCTGAGGGAGGCCTTGTAAGGATTTCTATTTTCTTCTTAGAGTATGAGATCGTTTCAGCTTCACTATTGTCTTTCAAGATTAATATATCCCTTTCAATTTGGCTTGCCTCTTCAAAGGCTTCCAACAATGTAGACTTTTTAGACCTTTTAAACCAAATTGTTATATTATTATGCAAGGCTTTGGTGTAATATGCAACAATTAGACTCTCAACAAGCATTGAATCTGTGGGAATTCTATTTTTTAACGTAAGGAATATTTGGTTAAAATATTTTACTTTCTCCTTAGGGTTCATTTTTAGGCTGGAGAGTTCCATAACCAAGACTTCAGGGGATTTATTGTCTCCAAATTTCTCTAAGAAACATGTTTTGAATTTGTCCCAAGAGACAATAGTCTGGGGTTGTTGGGAAAAATATCATGTGGAGGCATTTCCCTCAAATGTATAAGAAAAGAGTCTACATACTATGTCTTCGTGCTCTACACTTCAGAGTCTAATGGCCAACATAAACTTCTTTATGTGATCTTCGACAGATTGCTTAGAATCCGGATCAAACTTTGGTAACCATTTCTTTGGATGTTTTGGCAATGGATATTGAGGTCCAGGTACAACCATGACATCTTGATCGAGCTAGGGTCTGGCAGGATTGTTTTGTTTTTCCATGGGTGTAGGTGGTGTTGAAGGCTAAGATGTTTCAGACGAGGAACTGCCTTCTTCATATGACTCTCCTCCTGAAGAGGATGGAGATGAGTGAGGTGGGGAAGGTGGAATACCGGATCCCCCAACCCCAAGAGTAAGGGTTTGGGCAGGATCTGTGGTATTATCTCCTAAAGGATTTAAAAGCAGACTAGTGCCTTCAAGTTGTTCTTGGATATCCGAGAAATCTAAAGGTTGATTGAGGGGCCTACGAAGTTGTCTGATATGGGCCAAAGCACTATGTGTCCTTATGAGTGATTGACGAACAAGTTCTTGTACATCGGCCCCTTGAGGATTTGGTGTTACTGGCTCAATGAGAATCTCAGGATTTTCATTTGAGGTAGTTGTTGTTTCAGAAGTAACGTTGTTGTCCGAGTGACTTTGTGTTACTATAGGGGAGTGAGTGTGTGGGGGTCGGGTCTTGCGACTTTCACGTGCCATCAATTATATTCAGGCCCTCCCTCTAGCACCATCTGTTGACATGCAAAATTGACTGTAGGTCAATTGGAAGAACAAGTCTGGTCCAGGGTTGTCCAAGTAACCCAAGTCATTTGGTGTAACTTGTTCTGATGGGTTTAATGGCTCCGTTAGCCAATCTAAAATCCTAAAATAAAGAAAAAGGGATAATTAACTAATGCTAAAACCAATACTATATATATACTCTGATATAACTATCGTAAATGTGTTTAAACAAAAAAAAAAACATAAAAATCTCACTTATGAACAACATTTGCAGGTTGCAAGTTTTACTAGAAACTTACAAAATCAATGTAAAAATAATTGTTCTTGAGAAGCAGATAAAGAAAGCACATTTAAATATTTTTTTTTTCTTTCTATAAATCTAAAAGAACTTGAATTAATTAAACTCTGAAACACAGATGTACAGATAGTTAAACTTGATCTAAGCTTTCCGGTTTCACTAATGCATAAATGATAGAAATTAGAAACACAAAGAAGCTAACCTAATGTTAGTTTGTGAAATGTATCTGGGATTCTGTGTGAATAAAGAGCATCTAGCTACCATGCCTACGAGATAAATATGCAATAGACTTATAGTGCAAATGTTCTGACCAAATTCATAACCTGTACTGGTAACCAAAGTTTAATAACAGAATAGGAGACACAAATTAATCATGCGATCTTATAATCGTAGATTATTACAGTCAGATAAACCTGAGTGTAACACATTCATTTAATTTTTCATTTAAATATCAAAGAGAAATCCTAATATTCCAATCAAAGAAATGATCATTGTCTCAATATTTGGACAACAAGTCATGAACAATATTGTAAAGTAGATATCCTGAAACATAACATATAAAGAGTCTAAAGCTACATGACATATCAATATATCAAGATTATATAGTCAAAAACGTTAATGAAACAACATATGCAATGGACTAAAGCTGAAAGCTGGACGTTGTTCCATAAGTCTTGAAAATCATTCCTTCATAATTGGTTCAAGGCAAGGATGCCTTCTATTTACAAAATAGAGAGTATTTAAAGAATTTTTTGAAATCTAAACTTCCTATCTTCTAAGATAGGATCAGATATCATAAGATCAAAACATTACAAATATAGAGGGCCTAGAGCCACTCATGATCAAACTATATCTTCAAAATTTATGAAAGTTTTTTCCTATTTACAAAATAAACCAAAGGAGAAACTAATCAACTAGATTGAGCATGTTCCATCCCATAAGATCAACATCAGATATACCATGTCCTAAAAAATGAAATAGGAACAAGTTATATATTTTACCAACAAATAATTAATAAATTTTATATGAAAATGACTTAGCTACATAATCTCACGATTTCATAGCCAGACTTATATTTGTAAAATAAATCCAAGTTTAAATGATTTGATTTTCAAAAATAACATGGCTGTAATAAAAATCATCTTACCATTTAATTAATAACTAAACAAGGATCAAGATATCTCGAAATTTATTATGGCTTTCATACTATCTGCATTCTTTATCACAATGTTGCCTGTCTTTTTAAGACGCTTGGCTTGTCTCTTTTCATTTGACTTGAGGTCACAATTTTCTTTTGCCAACGATTCATTGTAAGCTATGAGAGCTTTGATTCTTGCTTGGAAAATGGGGATATCTGTATAGTACTGCCCAATCCAATGCAAGCAGACTTCACAATGGACAACAAGGGCGATCTGTCAAGGGAGCGTATAATTGGGTGCAAGAACATCAACGTTACCTATTTCTGACGCTTGACCGATCTTAATACCAGTAACCCCTTGCTAGCCTTGAGACGCGGTGGGAGATTGTTAACATAGTTGAATAGTTGATTAGGATCCAGCTTATGACAATCTGGATCTTCTTCCACGAGAAAATCCTGAATTTTGGGATCTGAATCCTCATTGATCTCAATCGTATTGATCGAGCTCAAATGAGGCTTAAATCAATTACACTAACTTCCCGAAATGAACCAACCAACCCTTTTATTTCTGAAACCTATCACTGCTTTCTTCTGTTTTGATTTATTGTGAGGGTCTTTACTGTCGGATTTTATAGTAGGGTTAGGGAGAACAATTAATTCATGCACATGGATTTCTATAAACTCAGAACTAACATCCTATTGCCCACATAAAGACTGATTAGGTATTTCCTCGTCACAAGGGTTTTCCTCCAAAAATTCTGGCTTGCCACTTGAGAAATCAATACGTTTTTCTATCATAGGCTTATCCATCATAGGGGTTTCTATATGAATCACTATAGAAAAAATGTTTCGGGCTAAGAAACTATCCCATTCATCACCCGGGGTTTTCAAACAATGAACCAACAACATTTTAATTAAACCATGGTGAAAGAGGCTAGAGTTGAGTCTCTGCTTCTTGTATCTTTTTGAAATTTTGTACAGACTTCTTAGCAAATAAAATGACACATTCAAATGGAAGCCTATAAAGTGCATAAGAAATCGCAAATGGTAAAGAAAAACTAGGCCACAACAACCCTCACATGTAATAAATTGTTTAAGAACTAATAACAAACCATGACATCTAACCTTAAGCAAGGAAACATGAATACCTTTCTCACAACAATCAATCTTTCTAGAGGTCATGAAAAGACTCCAGGGCACTTCGTCAATTTTTGAGTTCTTAAACCACTTCTGACTAGAGAGAGGAAGCCATGTTTCTTCACTCAAAAACTCTTCAATCACCTTCAACTGAATATCACCAACCTTCGCTCAGTATCTATCAAACGTTTGGGCAAATTCTTTGGCCACGCGAAGGTTATACCCTTTGAACTTATTAATGAAAATATCCCAACCCTGGCCTTTCAAGTCTTCAACCACATCATCATGGGACAACAATGCTTGAGAGCCAGTCGACTCTATTCGGACTACAGGAGCCATTAAGGGTATGACCAGACTGTAACAAGGGTGACTAAAACTAACTATGGGTTTAAATGGCAGAAGTAGAAGGAATAAGTCCAAGCTGGTACCATGGAAAAAAAACAAGTAGAACCCCTGTGTGATCACAACATACACATGAAGGTCTCAGTTATGGAGTTTGAACACTCCTTGTAATGAAAGCTCCAAGTACATAACACTACACAAACCCTTAACTCATAATGAAAAGCCCGTCACTTCATTTTTCCAGCCAAAATGAAGTACAGGATACGCTTCTGGTGCGTTTAATTCCCACGTCATGTAATGGATATGGTTGATTTGCAAAGGGTTGGAATGGATATGTTTTTAAAATCCAAATGTAAATTGATATTTGGTATTATAGTTGATTTACAAAGGATTCAAATAAATAAGCTTATAGTCCAAATGCAAATCAACATGGGTGTTATATTGACATTCAAACAAACTCAAAAAGGGAAAAATCATTCAAGTATTAGATAAGATGTAAGTGCATTGAACCTTTAAAAACCATGTTTTGAATAGGGATATAATACAAAATTAAGTTTCCATGCCTGATTCATTCTTTCAGTCATGAATCAAGCATGAAAACACAAGATAAAAATAAAAAGGAATAATCAAACATCTTTTACAATCCAATAATCATCCCCAAATGGTAATATTTACAGAATGAGGTGTAGGCAGCTACATGAAGTGTCATTTGTCGTTCAAAATAGAAAAAACATGTAGGGCCACCAACACAACTTCGATAGAGTATTGGAAAGTCATCCTTCCATAATGGGTAGTCCATTACCCACCCTCTCATGAAAACATGCATTTCCTTAATGCATTACATCATTGTGCTATCTTTGAGAACTTTTGTTCCCAATCACTCCTTGATTGAACAAGGTATTCATGACATATATTCATTCATACATTTTTCCAAGGATTTCAATCATCCTTGGCTATCATAGGTTCACACCTTCATCATGCAATTTATTCTCCCTGAAGCATACCCTACTTGGTTATCAATGGCATACAACAACCATTCAGATCACATGCATGCCATCAAAACATATACTATTTTAGAAGGGATTATTACCCAAACCCCTTTTACCTCTCATGCCACATCAGAAAAAACTATTTATACATGTTCTGGTCTCCAACACCTTCTCTGATATTACCTCTTCAATTGTGCTCCCTGGGGACTTCTAAAATTTCTTTCACAATTTTCTTTTATCAACAACCTTCTTGCATTCACCTCTGTCTGAGGTTGTTTACTATTGGTAGTTTTCCTTCTCTAACATTTCCAATAATTTATGCATGTGACATACATCACCACATTCACATTTCACATTAGCTATCATGTAAAATCAAATGCATGTACCATAAAATGCATTTCATAAAAACATTTTCATATATTCCTTATCATATATACATGAACTCCATCACATTGTCCTCAATGTTTTCATGAGTGCAACCATGATCAAATTTCAGCTGCAACTCTCAACATTTTCATTCCAAAATATCTACCTTCATCAGCATATTAGTTTCTCATCATAGAGAAACGAAATAGACAACAAGAAATGAGTTAAGGGAATATCTCATTAGGGAATTTTCAACCTAGGTGAATTAATTTCAAGGTCTCATTGCCTTCACACACTATACATTAACCAAGATCATTCATTTAAACACATTCAGTATTTTATCTTTCAATTACTAAATGTACTTATTTTCACAATCGTCATTTTTAAGCATACAACTATGTCTTATTATTCAAAGTTTCATAGTGAGAGAAGTATTAATCACTTTCTCCTTCTTTGCTTTTACAATTTATCCGTCTTGGGATTTGCTTGCTCTATCTCTTGAGCAGTCTTAGTCATGTTTACCTTGACCTTATTGGATAATTCAATATGCTACACCAACAATTTTCTTGTTCACAATGAATCATGAACTTGTGTATTCCGTACATTTCCCAACCAGAGATCAGATTGGTCCTCATTCATCTACATGTCTTGGTACTCATGCATGATTTTTTTTAAATGTAATCCAATATTCTTATATAAATATGTTTTGCATCCCACTGTCCAATTCTCAATAGTCATTAAGGTTATAGTCATGTTCTCCTAGAAGAGTTTTTTACATGGTTCCCCCACAGGAACCTATTCAATAAGCAACTCTCTTGTTGCATATCCAAACGGTCTTACATGACCTCAATTATTGAGTTAGCCTCAACTTTTTCATCTCAGATTCTTACCTAATATTCCATGAGGAATTATCAACATGCATATTTATTATGCATTTAGATTATGCACTCACAGATGCATGTTTTTTCCATCAATTTGCATTCATTGTACTTTATTCGCATGCCTTAGCACGTGGTGTGGGTGTCCACCGTAGGAACACTTTACTATTTTCATTTCCTTATATATTGGAAATTAATTGGTTCATGATTGTTCATGACCATTCATATGAAATCTTTAAAAGCATAATCATGTTTCCTTTTATCATGGCAACAGAGAATCCCTGCTCATTTACCTTTTCATCTATGTATACTAGATTTTCCTGAGGAAAAAGGGAACACATGCCGCTCAAGCTATTATTTTAGCAAGACAAATCAAACCCTTCCATTATAGGGTCAGCCATGCATCCATGGAATTATTTAGATATGGAAAGTACAAATCTTACCTCACATTTCACTTATTCCAACATTCATATCATACCTCTAAGCATGTATATGTACATTTACATATATGTAGGTGCATCACTTGCAACTTTTTACCTCATTCATTCCTATCTATTGGATCTTATTATCATTCTTCTTTAAAGAGAATTTACAGCCATCCTCATGGCTAGTCTCACAAACCTATTCATTTATTCCTTCATACTAGGCAACCTTATAATGCATTCCATTCATGCACTCAAGCATCCATTTACATCCATGGATGTTCAGCGTGAAAGGTCACTATTGCACCTTTTTCCATGTCATTCTTACACATGGGAATTTCAAAATTCCATATCCTTTCTCCCAGATATCTTACAACCATTCTTATGACAAGTCTCATAGGAATAATCAATACCATGTTTCCCTCTCTAATGAGAGTGTACAGCCATATACTTGATATTCACATGGAAAGTCTCGCACACATATTCATAACTATTTTTCCCTTTTCATATGACAACAACCAACAAGATAACACTCTTGCCTAAACTCCTATAGAAGTATGCAACGATCCATAAATACGATCTGGGCAATTTCAACAGTGCCCTAGGCAACATGAAAACTTATCAAGCTTCTCTTCATGTCTCAGATCATTCTTGGTCAATAGACCTTTTTATCAAGGGAATCCTTTTTCCAGATTCTCTCTCACTAAGTCAATTTAAACACACCAACCCATATTCTTATGGCTACCATCCACCTCTGGATATCATTTTGATCCATTGGTCATCTAGAGATGTCCCAACACTTCCTTTACTACATACGAAATCAACAAGTTCATTAACCATTCTACCTCATTCTCATAAGGTAATATGCAATCACTGTCATTAGCATATTACTTATGTTGTTATACTCAGATCATAATTAACAATATAATCCATGAAACCACCATGTTTTACATCCAATAAGTGAATACTAAGCCTATATGCATGTTATACACATGGTCAATCTTTGCCATATGTATTCTAACATATCCTCATACCCCAAGCACTTTACCCATGCTTACAATGCATATGTATTCCAACTATCTTCCATTTGTATTCGCATGCACATACATGTCCTTATATTAATAGGTATATACATTCTCTTATTACAGTCAATGAGTATCATAAACTTTCTCATGTGTTCATACCTCTTTACCTCTTCCAGGCGGTCTAGAAATAGTCCAAAGGATTCCTTTTTAATTTCTAAACTAGGTTATTCTCCAACAACAATTTTCTTCATTCACTATAGGGATCATACACATATACATGGTTTAATATTTTATTAAAGAAGTAAATATCACTGCTACAGATTCTATCAATCCATACCAATTTCCTTTAAGCAAAATGGATTTTCCATAAGGGTCTTAACCCTTATATAATCAACCATCTTAATTACAAGATACTCATATTTCTCTAGCAAATAGACATTATTATACTTAACAAAAAAACCCATCTCATGTCCCTTGTCTGGACTCAGGAAAATTCATAGAAGAATTTCTTCCATCTCTTCCATTTTCATTCAGGTTTTACCAATAATTCTTATCGACACATTCCTACTTGTGTAAGAGTAGTCATCAATTTGAAAAGGGGACAATACAATTTCCCTTGGTGTAATTCATCTAGATTTCCCAAGGTGAAATTTGAATATGTTTTCCTCCATCCTCAAGGGACTCATGCAGATAAAGAATAATCCTTTAAAGGTAGAAACACCTTTCAAAAATGTCCTCTAAAGTTTGATATACCAGTCCTATGACTAATCTCTAGTCCATCTAGGCCTATTGTTGTAACCTCACTTTGATACCACTTTGTAACATACTTGACTCCTAAGTACGTTTTTAAGGGATGGGGTATTAAATTTTCGCTTCTTCTATCAATCTTAAATATTATCTATCACATCTCCATCCTATTTTTCTCATCAAGAGCTTTCCAACGACGGTAAAATTCACTCAGGATTGAGCTCTGGAATGAAAGGTATGACCTTCCAAAGTTCTTGGGTTTAGCTAGGCAACATCTCTCTTACTGCCATGTGGCATCCATGTGATGTGTCATTGACCTTTCCAACTGACATGGAGACACCCTGAGCCTGACGTGGCACTAGCCTAGCCTGCCATGGTGGAATTTCAGTCCACGCGGGCCTATAACCATCGTCGCTCAAACCTTCTTTCGACACACTCTCTCGGGTGGAAGACTCATGGAATTATAATTATGTAGCTTCCTTTCATCAATCTGACCAATAAGTCTCGTTACTTCACCATTTTTCATCCTCGCGGACTCACGGACTCATGGATGCATAATTCTATAAGCATCATTTCATAGGTTCGTCCGAGAAGTCTCAACACTTAGCCATTTTTCATCTTCGTGGGTAGGTGGACTGGTGGATGCATAATTCTATAAGAATCCTTTCATAGGTCCATCCTTGAAGTCTCAACACTTAGCCATTTTCATCTTCGCAGACTTGCAGACTCATGGATGCATAAATCTATAAACATCCTTTCATAGGTTCATCCAAGAAGTCTCGACACTTAGCCATTTTTTCCACCTATCCAGACTTGTGGACTCCCAGACATACAATTTTGTACCTCCCCTTTATAAGTCTGTATGAAATCCTCAACACTTAATCATTCTTCCATCTATGCAGGTTCATGAACTCTCAGACTCGTGAATGCATAATTCTTCCTTTCATTAGTCTACCTGAAAAGTCTCAACACTTAGATTATTTTTCCATCTACGCGAATTCACGGACTCGTCGACTCATGAATGCATAATTCTTCCTTTCATAAGTCTTCCCAAAAAGTATCAACACTTAGATTATTTTTCCGTCTACCCATACTCGCGGACTCATGGACTCACAGACTCACAAATGCATAATTCTTCCCTTCATAAGTCTATCCAAAGAGTCTCAACACTTAGCCATTTTTCCATCTACGGGGACTCATGCACTTGTAGACATACAGTTTTGTACCTCTCCTCCATAATTTCGTCCGAGAAGTATCAACACTTATATTATTTTTTTATTTTATCGGGTTCGCGGGTTGGCAGACTCGTAGTCTCATCCATATCACCTTCCCAACTCTTAAGCTTGATGGGGACCCATTCCCTATTACCTCAACCAATTACATGCCTCCATGTGGCTTCCTCGTACATGTATGATGCAGGAGCATTGTCAACAAAGTGCGTGTGGAGGACAGCTCAGTGCACTAGTGCATATTTTGAATAAATTTTGAATTCCAAAGTTTGCATATTAATGTAATATCTGGAAAATAATTTTAGTTATGAACATATTTAATTTTTGGAGGCTCATCCATCCCATAAGGTCGATGAGGGAACATGTTTTTCTTTAATGTTAAAGATTGCAGTACAGATCTAGAGCTTTCACTCTTATCTATCTAACTTGAATATTTATTGTAATAAATGTTACATAGTTGAAAGATTTTATTTAGATAAGATATCCTAGAGTAGTTGGAGGGAAAGACTCGAAGAGACTCTCTTGTATAGGGCTTTGTATTGTTGCCCAGTAGTGGTTGTTGTTGTTGGTTCTCTAGATGTTGATGAGTGGTTGAATATAGTGTATATGTTGTAGATTGTTGAAGAACAATGTATGAATTCATGTATATGACTATTGAATGAATATAACAGAGGATCATTGACCCAAATGTATGGTGTTGTTGTGTCTATCTAGATGAATGAATGGTAGACTCTATGCTTATTCAAAATTCTCTGTTATTTGTTGTTCTTGTGGTTTATGAATTCATTTACATGGTTTAAGGTATGATTCTCTATGAAGATTTAATAAGTTTCAATTGTTTCTCTTATATGAGCATGTGGAACGTGTGCATAGTGTCTGCAAGGTGTGTGTGACCGAGTCTGTTTTGACTTGAAGCTCAGAAGAGGTAGCGTGAAACTTATGTATACAAATAGTGCATAGGCATCTGCAAGGAGTGTGTGATCGAGTTTGTTTTGACTCAGAAGTTCAGCTCGGATAGTTAAATTTGGCGTGTAGGAGGAATTGCACTCAGAGTCATATTGTTCAGGAGGAACAATCGAGCGTAAAAGAATTGTTGCAAGGAGTGCAAGGTAATCCTTTAGTGGTCAATATTGAAGGAATTTTGTCCATAAGGAGTGCATGACAGAGTCTCAAACTCATAATATCAGGAGGCATAGTGTGAATTTAGTCGCAAAGAAATGGTTGGAGAACAATCACAAAGTGTGCTCAATCATCCACAGAGAAGTTGAGTTGTGGAGTAGAACTTGTTGCAAGGCAGACATAGGCTGAAAATTCGACTAAGTGTCGAAGAAAGCATTCGAAGGAACAAAAAAAGTTGAGGAAAGACAATCTAAGGAGGGAGAGCGGCGAGAAATATTCAAAGGGAAGAATCCTTTAGGGTTTCTCGAACTCCACGAACCAGATCTATTTCGGAGGAAGGCAGGAATGTTCCAGACCATCATATCTGGGAGAATTACGCGGAGGTTGGTCGTAAAGTGTTTTGGCACTTTGTGGTTTAGGAATTTTGGAGGTGTTGTAAGAGAAGAGACATGCAGTCCAAAGTCGCGAAGTAATCTCGACCGTCGGCTGTGAAGAGGACACATGGAAGCAGATTAGGAAATCCAGAAGTCAAAATTTTGGAGGTTTGTGTGTAAGGCGAATAGGATTTTTGCGAAGCCGTGAAACCCAAAACCTAGCTGGGTCGTCACATCCAAGGAGCCACGCAGCGGAGATCCAGAAATTCATAGGAGATTGATATAGAAATAACCGAGGTCAGAGATCGCGATATCTCTGAAGCCCAAAATCGTGAAGGCCTGGTCCACAGTCATAGCTCATGGTCATTTAGGAGGAAGAGACTAGCGTGGGGCTAGTACTTGTGAATTTAGTGTTACCAAGAGCACTGGAGAGCAGAGTCATAGGTAGTTTGACCCTACGGGTAACTGCAAAGGGACCTATGTGTTGATAATTCAAGGACTATTGAAGGTCCGAAGAGACAATTCAGCTCAAGAGTTTGAAGATCCAAGTCTGAGAGGTCATATATCCCCAGGAGGGAAGGGGGGGTCTGCGTCAGGTGGTATCAGAGCGAGCACATAATTTATTTATGTAGAAAGAGGAGACAAAGAAGTAGACTGGTATCACTGAGTGGTATGAATTACATCGGCACAATGCCGCCTAGAAGATGTACAAAGATGCCCGTAGAAAATAGAGATATGGAAAGGGAGATGAGAGAACTCAGAGCGAGGTTGGACGCCATGGAAATAGCACAAATAAGAGAACTTGATGTTGGAGACATCAGCGATGCAGAGAATGAAGAAGTGGAAGTTGAAGAAATTGTAGTTGAGGCTGCTGCGGAAGAACGCTTACTAAAAGTGGTTGTCAAGTACGAGCTAGAGAGAAGATCGACATCCCAATGTATGAAGGTAGTTTAGACACTGAAGAATTTCTTGATTGGATACGAGAAATGGACAAGTATTTCAACTATGAATATGTCAATGAGGAGAAGAAGGTGAAACATGTTGTCACTAGGCTAAAAGAACATGCAACACTGTGTTGGGATGAACTACAGGTTGATAGGAGAAGCAAGGGAAAACAAAAGATTAAGAGTTGGGATAGAATGGTGGCCAAAATAAAGGCTAAATCCATACCCAAAGATTACTAGATAAACATGTTCAGGAGATTGCAGAACTTGAGACAGAAGGGAATGACAATGAAGTAATACACATAGGAGTTCTACAGACTGAACATCAGGGCTGGACAGAAAGAGAGTGACGAGGAAAAATTTGCCAGGTACATCGACGGCCTGAGATATGAAATCCAGGATGAAATAAGCATTATGACAGGTAGAACTGTGGAGGATACTTATCAGATCAAGTTGAAAGAAGAGGAGAAGTTGGATAGGAAACAAAATCAGTGAGGTAGAGGACGAAGTCCAAACAGAGGCAAAGGAATCGCCCACGAAAAGGCGCAGAAGTCCAAAGGCGAGACGAAAACACCACATAATCACTCTGAAAGGGGAGGAAGTTCCCGAGGGAGACAGTTTGGTCGTAGGAATTCTTTTCCTCAAGGAAGAGGAAGAGGCAGAGGAGGAGAAGTAAGATGTTATGCCCATGGAAAAATAGGGCACATGTCTTGGGAATTCCCCAAGAGAAAGAAAGAAGGAAGCAAAGCTCACATTTTGGAAGTGCAAAAGCGAAATGTTGAGGCAGAAGGTGTAGAATATGGGAAATCCTTGATGATGAAGAAGGTTCTTTTGAAGCAATAGATAGAGGTTGAAAAGTCAGTGTAGAGGAATATTTTTTTCAAAACAACTTGCAAGATTAAGGATAGAGATTGCAAGGTAATAATTTCCAGTGGGAGCACTAACAACTTAGTATCCATAAAGATGGTGGATAAATTGGAGCTGGAGATGACTGCACATCTGACACCGTACAAAGTCTCATGGTTGTAGAAAGGTCACCAAGTAACAGTAACTAAACAATGCCTTGTTAAATTTAAAATAGGTGGATATAGAGATGAGATTCTCTGTGATGTGATTCCCATGGATGTATGTCATGTTTTGTTGGGAAGACCATGGCAATATGACAGGAACATCATGCATGATAGGAGAAGATATACTTACACCTTGGAGAAGAATGGTAGGACACACATGTTGATGCCAATTGAAGAGAAGAAAGTGAAGGATGAATCCAACATGAGCATACTTCTCATGAGTGGGAAGGAACTTAAGAGTGAAGTTAAGAAGAAACGAGAGATGCAGTTTGTTGTAGTGAGGAAGCTGAGATTTATCCTTACAATTACTTATGTGGAATATTTTCTTGAGGAAATTCATGAATTGTTAGAGAATTTTGATGACATAGTAGTGGATGAGTTTCCAAGCTCATTACCACCTACCAGAAGTATTAGCCATCACATTGGTTTGATACCAGGAGCAAGCCTGTAGAACAAAGCCGCGTACAGGTTGACACCTCAAGAGAATGAGGAGGTGAAAAGACAGGTTCAAGATCTATTAGACAAAGGGTTGGTTAGAGAAAGTTTGAGCCCATGTGCAGTTCCAACTGTATTGAGTCCGAAGAAGGATGGAGGGTGGAGAATGTGTACAGAATCAAGGGCCATAAACAAGATCACCATCAGGTACATATTTCCATTGCCAAGGATGGATGACTTGATGGATTGTTTAAGTGGAGAGAACTATTTTTCAAGGATAGATTTGAAAAGTGGATATCATTGGATAAGTATGAGAGAAGGTGATGAGTTGGAAACAACATTCAAGACAAATGAGGGATTGTATGAATGGCTTGTTATGTCGTTTGGCTTAAAAAATGCCCCGATTACCTTTATGAGACTGATGAATGAAGTGTTAAAGGATTTCATTGGCAAGTTTGTGGTTGTATATTTGGATGATATGTTGGTATTTAGAAAGACTAAAGAAGATCAGTTGAGACATTTAACATTGGTGATGAGGAGGTTGCAGCAAGATAAGTTGTTGATTAATTTTAAAAAGTCCTCTTTCATGAAGACAAAACTCGCATATTTGGGTTTTGTGATTTCTTCAAATGAATTGAAGATGGATCCTGAAAAGGTGAAATCAATCAAATAATGGTTGTCACCGTGGAATATCTTTGAGGTGAGAAGCTTCCATGGATTAGCAAGTTTCTATCAGAAGTTCATCATAAATTTTATTGGGATTAGTGCTCAAATGATGGATACAGTGAAGAAAAGACACAAGTCTTTCAAATGGACAAAAGAGGTTGAAAAGAGCTTCAATATATTGAAGGAGAAGATAACAGAACAATCGATTTTGGTTTTACCGGATTTCGATAAGACATTTCAAGTGAGATGTGATGCTAGTGGAATTTCAATTGGAGTGGTCTTGAGCCAAGATAATAGACCTGTTGCATATTTCAACGAGAAGATGAACAATACTAAGAATACATACTCCACATATGATAAAGAGTTTTATGCCATAATTCAATCTTTGAAGAAATGGAGGCACCATCTTGTACCAAAGGAGTTTGTTTTGTATAGTGATAATCAAGCTTTGCAATTCATAACCAGACATGAAAAATTAAACCAGAGACACGCTAAGTAGATAGAATTTATGGAAAAATTCACTTTTGTTATTAAACATATTTATGGTAATGCCAACAAGGTTGTTGATCCATTGAGCAAGAGAAGTTTGATTCTACAGGAATTTCAAGTGAAAATCTTGGGGTTTGAACACCTTAAGGAAATGTATCGTG
The DNA here is from genome assembly GCA_009831015.1 of Picea engelmannii. Taxonomy (NCBI): domain Eukaryota; kingdom Viridiplantae; phylum Streptophyta; class Pinopsida; order Pinales; family Pinaceae; genus Picea; species Picea engelmannii. The sequence goes on from ML802277.1 coordinate 28,221, forward strand.
ATGATCCAGATTTCAGAGGAGCATATGAAGCATGTGAAAATCTTGTTCTCAGAGACAAAAGTCGATGGGATGAATATTTGATTCAATATGGATTGTTGTTCAAAGGTTACCAACTTTGCATACCAAAATGTTCAATGAGGGAAAACCTATTGAAGGAGAAACATAGCGGAGGTCTGGCCAGACATTTTGGACATGAAAAAATGTTTTCACAATTGAACGGTTGATATTATTGGCCAGGTATGATGGAAGATGTACAGAAGTTCATTAACATATGTAAGAGTTGTCGGTATGCAAAGGGGAAGAGACAAAACATTGGGTTGTATCAACCATTGCCTATTCTAGAGAGTCCCTGGGATGCAATAAGCATGGATTTTGTGTTGGGATTGCCAAGAACACAAAGATGAAGTGATTCTATATTTGTGGTAGTTTATAGATTTTTGAAGATGGCACACTTTATTCCATGCCAGAAGACCAGTGATGCAATGTACATTGCAAATTTATTTTTCAAATTATGAGACTCCATGGATTGCCCAGAAGTATTGTTTCAGATAGGGACACCAAATTTGTTGGTAATTTCTAGAGAACTTTGTGTAAGAAGCTAGGGACATAACTATCCTTTAGTTATTCATATAAAACTCAAAAATATGGACATACTAAAGTGGTGAATCGAAGTTTAGGATATTTGTTGAGGAGTTTGGTCACTGGACATCATAGCTAGTGGGATCAGATTCTAGCACAAGACGAGTTTGGATATCACTCAGTAAATAGAAGCACTAGAAAGATTCCATTTAAAATAGTGTATGGAATGAATCTAAGGGGAGTGTTAGAGTTAAGAGACCTAGAGAAGAATGAATTTAGGAGTGTTGGATTTGAAGACTTCGCTGCAGAAATGCAGAAGCTCCATGATTAGATTAAGAAGCAGTTGTAGGGAAACAACAATGAGTATAAGCGAAGAGTTGATCAACATAAGAGGAAACTTCAATTTGAAGTTGGAGATCAAGTTCTAGCACATTTAAGAAAGGAGAGGTTTCTGAGGGGAACATATAACAAGCTGAAGTTGAAGAAGATATGACCATGCAAAATAATGAGAATCTTTGGTGAGAATGCTTATGAAATAGAACTACCAGAGGATGTGGGTATATCTCCAATATTCAACATTGTAGACATGTATCCTTATAGAGAATATGGAACCAAAGGAACAGAAGGTCAAGAGAAGATTCAGTGGGAAAATCATATGCCTGTAGCTGAAAATCCACAAATGGAGAAGATCATTGATCAAAGGATTGGTAAGAAGACCAAAAGGACAACACATTTTGAGTATTTAGTAAAGTGGAAAGGACACCCAATAGAAGACGCTAGTTGGGTCGATGAAGCAGATATCTAGAAGCATGGAAAGTTGGTGCAGGAGCTCATGGACAGGAGTCCATGAATTTTTTAGCCAAAGGAGTATGATGCAGAAGCATCGCCAACACAGCGCATGTGGAGGACAACTGGACACACTGGCGCGTATTTTGAAGAAATTTTGAATTCCAAAGTTGGTATATTAATGTAATATCTAGAAAATATTTTTATTTATGAACATATTTAATGTTTGGAGGCTGAGCCATCGCATAAGGTTGATGAGGGAACATATTTTTCTTTAATTTAAAAGATTGCAATATAGATCTGGAGCTTTTTCTCTTATCTGTATGAATCGAATATTTATTGTAATAAATGTTATGTAGTTGAAAGATTTTATTTAGATAAGATAACCTAGATAAGTTGGAGGGAAAGACTCGAATATCCCCTCTTGTATAGGGCTTTGTATTGTTTCCCAGTAGTGGTTGTTGTTGTTGGTTCTCTAGATGTTGATGAGCAGCTGAAACTATTGTATATGTTGTAGAGTGATGAAGAACTATGTATGGATTCATGTATATGATTGTTGAATGAATATAACAAAGGAGCATTGACCCAAATGTATGGTGTTGTTGTGTCTATCTAGATGACTGAATGGTAGACTCTCTGCTTATTCAAAATTCTCTGGTATTTGTTGTTCTTGTGGTTTATGAATGAACTTACATGGTTGAATGTATGAGTCACTATGAATATTGAATAAGTTTCAATTGTTTCTCTTCTATGAGCATGTGCAAGGTGTGCATAGTGTCTGCAAGGTGTGCGTGACCAATTATGTTTTGAATCAAAGCTCAAAAGAGGTAGCATGAAACTTATGTATGAAAAGACTGCATAGGCGTCCGTAAGGAGTGCATGAATGAGTTTGTTTTGACTAAGAAGTTCAGCTGGGATAGTTGAATTTGGTGTGTAGAAGGAATTACACTCAGATTCATATTGTTCAGGAGGAACAATCGAGCGTAAAAGCACTGTTGCAAGGAGTGCAAGGTCATCCTTTAGTGGTCAAGATTGAAGGAAGTTTGTCCACAAGGAGTGCGTGAAAGAGTCTTAGACTCGTAAGCTCGGGAGGAATAGCATGAATTTAGTCGAAAACAAGTGGTTGGAGAATAGTCACAAAGTGTGTGCAATCATCCACAGAGAAATTGAGTTGTGGAGGAGAACTTAAGGTGGCCATAGGCTGAAAATTCGACTAAGTCTCGAAGAAATGATTTGAAGGAACAAAGAAAGTTGAGGATGTTGGCAGGAATTGTAGCTTACACAGTTTGCACAAGACTTGTTTTTGTCATTAATGTCAAACTTTAAAATGCCAAAGGGGGAGTTTGTTGGCTAGTTTGCATAGGCACCGTGGATCAGTTTGCATAGGCACAACTTGAATTTTGGAGATAGTCACTCCAGGAGTTTCTATTTCGGGATTCTAGGAGTTTCTAATTTGAGATTTTTGCATGGTAAGCAAAAACTCCAACATCACGAAGACCTGAATGCCAAAATACCAAAAGGGACACACGTCACATGATTCTGAGAGTTTCTATTTCAGGATTCCAGGAGTTTCTATTTCAGGATTTTTGCATGGTATGAAAAAACTTCAACATCACGAAGTCCCGAATGCCAAAATAACGAAACCATGATAGCCATCCATCTCGATGAATGATTAAGTCATATCCGTTGGATTAAGCATTGGAGGAATAATATAAGAGTTGTATATGACTGTTAATCTGTCCTAGAGAAGTTAATGAGAACCGTCCAATCTATGTCCACCAGATCACATGTGAAGTCGTCAGATCATTTCAGGGTTCATAACTTGGAGTGTCGAAACACTTCATCACAGAAATGTCGAAACGCCGAAATGCGAAACGCCGAAAATTTTGGGGTTCGTGACTTGGAGTATTGAAACACTTCAGCACAAGAAATGTCAAAATGTCAAAATGCAAAACGTCGAAATACCTTTTTGGTGTAGGCAGTGGTTACCACTGATGGTCATGTGAGAGGGAGGAGCTAGCACGAAGCTAAGCTCTATTTCGGGGTTTCGTAACTTGAAGTGTCAAGACTCTTCGACATAGGATTGTTGAATTGTCGAAATGCGAAATGCGAAATGAATTTCGATTAACCTGTGGTCACAGCCAATGGACATATGGGTTAGCACAAGTGGTTTTCCAAATCACTCAAGGGTTATTCCGTGCTGAAAAATTAAAATAGATGTATGTTCATCGAACGGTGTTGGTTAAATGTTTAAGCTGATCATGTGGATATTGTTCGTCTTGATGCCTTGACCAATAATAATCATTGTAAGGTAGTTATTCAGTTATTGTAACTGAATCTTCTAAGCCTGAGGGTTCAAGTGTATGCTCTGAATGTACAAGGTAGAAATAAGTGAAATTGGGTGAGATGAATGTTGGTGCATTTGGAATTAATGGTATAGCCACAGCTCTAAGGTAAAATTCATTTATGTAAATGAATATAAAACTGAAATAAAATCATACAAGGACAGTGAGAAGAAATGATGAAGATATAGCAGAGATCAAGGGGAGAAGAATGGATTTTGATATGATTATATAAACAGAGAGGACTTGAATGATGAATCTTTTGTCAGAGAAGATAAAGAGTTGGTTTGCATGTTCTTAGTGACAGAGAAGGATTCCAGGGTGGTAGGGAGGAGAAAGGGGAGACTGTAAAAGTCTCCTGTACAAGTTGGTGCTTGTACATTTGGGAGTTGTAGCTTCCATTCGGTAGGTGCTGAAGAAACAGAGGTAGCAACCTCATCTGGGTTGTAGCTCAAATAAAATAAGAATGTAAAGAGGATTTGGAGCTTCCCTTTCATTCCATTCATAAGAAGAAGAGGTTTTTCTCTTTTGGGTTTCCTCTTGAAAAATCACTGTGTCACTGTTTCATTTATGTGATTGTATATTTATTGGTTAAATGCATTACTACAAGTTAAATGTTAAAGGCATGATTTTTGATTAATAAGTAATCTTCTTATAAAATGAAAGAAATTTTATACAACTAATTCACACCCTCCCCTCTCAGTTGACTTATCCTGTACAACAATTGGTATCAGAGTCGGTTACTTCAAGATATCAGTTTAACCACTGTAAGTTTTTTATTATTCATAATGGATAAGAAGTCAGAATTTACAAAACATGGATTGCCTTTGTTTGATGGTCATAATTATGCTTTTTGGAGTATCAGGATGAAGTTGTTTTTACAAACTCAAGGAGTAGATATCTGGCAGGCTATACTAAATGAATATAAATTCCCAACAACCATTCCAATAGATGCTACAGGTAAGAGACTCTATGAGAGTAATTCCAAAGCTATGTATGCAATACTAGGAGGTCTAGTAGGGTCATAATTTGTTAAAGTTATGCATTGTACATTAGCAAAAGAAATATTGGATAAATTGAAAAATGTATATGAAGGAGACACTAAGGTAAAGAGTGCTAAGCTACAATCATATAGAAGTCAATTTGAAAGCCTGAAAATGGAAGAATCTGAAGATATAGCTACCTGCTTTCTTCGTATTGATGAAGTTGTTAATACCATGAGAGGTCTAGGAGAAACAGTTAATAATAATATTATTGTACAAAAGGTACTTAGATCACTTCCTACAATATTTGATTCAAAAATATATGCATTAGAAGAAAGAACAAATCTTGATACTTTAGAAATGGATGAATTACATGGAATACTAACAACATATGAGATGAGAACCTCTCGTGAGAATTATTTCAGGAAAGTAGAAGCTTTCAAGGTAGCAAAGAAAGATAAGAAAAAGGTTGAAGCAGAAATCAGCAGTCATGAGGAGTCAGAAGGTCATGTGGAAGAAGCAAATTTTGTTAAAAATCTAAAAAGAGTTACTGACAAGTATAAAGGTAAGCTTCCTCTGAGGTTTGTGGTAGAATAGGACATTTTTCATATAAGTGTCCTTACAATAAGCATACTGATAATGAAGAAGACAGTGATAGAAAACCTAAGGAATTCAAGAACAGACATAAGAAGTTTTTTCAAATAAAACTTACAAAAAGAAAAGCCTATGTATAAAATATGACAGTGATATTTCAGAATCTGGTGAGAGTGATGATAGTTTAGATGTACAACTTTGTATGGCTATGGAAAAATAGTATGATCAGTCTGGTGAAGAAGACGAAGGTGAAGTTGATCTAGAAGCTGAACTAGTAAGTGCTTTAAGTGAATTAAGAAAAGTGAGAAGGTAATGCAAACATTTTAAAAGAGAAATTGAGAATCTAGAATTTGAATTATAGAAATCAAATGGTTTGATTGATAGCACCGAAAACATGGTAGTTGACTTAAAACTTAAAATAGAAGAGGCTAGAGTGACTGAAGAAGCTCTAACTAAAATGCTTGCAGAAAAGAATAAGGAAAATGAAGGTTTAAAAATTGAAGTAGTTTCTTTAAGAAAGAAAGTACAAGAAAATAACATGAATCAAAGTTCTCAAGTGTTAGTGGCAGTACGACTGTCGTTAGACCAAAACCCGCGGGTGATTGATAAACTCATCACCGCCAAAGTTAATGGATCCATGGGAGGATGTTAGACCATGTCGCGAGTCCCAAAGGAGGCACTGAACACCAATTCAACAATCTCCCCCTCAGCACCAACTGAGATACTTGACACCAATCGAGCGGACTTGAACCCGTAACCTTTCACTCTGATACCAGTTTAGTGGCAGTACGACTGCCATTAGACCAAAACCTGCAGGTGATTGATAAAATCATCACCGCCAGAGTTAATGGATCCACAAGAGGTTGTTAGACCATGTCGCGAGTCCTAAAAGGGGCACTGAACACCAATTCAACAGAGGAAAGAAAAGCTTAGGAGGGAGAGTGGTGAGAAATATTCAAAGGGAATAATCCTTTAAGGTTTCCCAAAATCCACGAACCAAATCCATTCTGGAGGAAGGCCGGATTGTTCCAGACCGTCAAATCTGGGAGAATTACATCTAGGTTGGTCGTAAAGAGTTTCGGCACTTCGTGGTTCAGGAATTTTGGAGGTGTTGTAAGAGAAGAGACGCGAAGTTCGAAGTCGCGAAGTAATCTCAATCGTCGGCTGCGAAGAGGACACGTGACAACGGATTAGGAAATTTGTAAGTCGTAAGTCCGGAGGTTTGTGTGTAAGGAAAATAGGAGTTTTAGGAAGTCAGGAAACCCAAAACATAGTTGGGTCCTCAAATCCAAGGAGACATGCGAAGGAGATTCAAAAATTCGGAAGAGAGCGCTCCAGAAAGAACTGAGGTCAGAGATCGCGATATCTCTGAAGCTCGAAATCACGAAGGGTTGGTCCATGATCATATATCATGGTCATTTAGGAGGAATATACTAGCACGCGGCTAGTACTCACGAATTTGGTGTTACCAAGAGTGTCAGAGAGTAAAGTAACGGGTAGTTTGACCCTGCAAGTAACTGCAAAGGCAATTGTGCATTGAGCATTCAAGGACTATTGAAGGTCCGAAGAGCCAATTCAGCTTAGGATTTTGAAGATCCAAGATTGGGAGGTCACAGATCCCCAGGAGGGAAGGGGGGGGTCTGTGTCAACGTAGGATCCTGACATCAACATAACATTTGCATGATTTCACCCCTACTCTCATCAATGTCTAAGGGCTTCCATGTTGATCAACAACCGAGACTACTCCCAGATGTACTCTGATCAATGGTCGAGATATTTCAAACTTTTGGTCTGACATCCAAGGATAAAATGAAGGTCTAAGACATAGTTCACCCAAGTTCCTACGATATGGCCCACCGACCAAATACCTATTTCCATTCATAGGCTAACACCTATCAACTTCTGGACATGTTGTCATTCCAAGTAAGCATGGTATGTCATGTTGACGTTAACTCTTCCCAAAATATCTCTTAAATGAGACCAAAATGTTCTATGACATAGGTTAGTTATGGCTTAATCCTTGATTAAAAATATAGATTAACTCGGATACATTCTCTATAGGCATGGTAACCTTCTCTGACAAAGGGTCCAAATCTATTCACTCTGTCGATCCTACGACTGTAATTCTCTTGAGCCTAAAACATGGTCTTTCATCAAATTCAATACTTAGACAATTCAAGGATTTTTCTTTGGGCTCTCTTCCTTACATTCAACTATTAACTTATGATCCTAGTTTCCATTCATAGATTTCCACTCACAATGATGTTATACACACACACACACACACACATATATATTATATGTTGAAAAATTCATGATTGAATGTTTGTACTTGTGTTATACATATACATACTTGATTTATAGTGATGATGTTTATTGTATTTGAAAACTCCTACGTTTAAGTCATGGTAGGATGGAAAGAATAATGCATGCCCTCCACAACTGAATACAAGCATTCTGTAATGTTCTGAGATAAAAAGAATGAGCTTAATTTTATGATTCTTGCATGCTATATATATATATATATATATATATATATCACACAAGAATCATAAATTAAGCTCATTCTTTTTATCTCAGAACGCTTGTATTCAGTTGTGCAGGGCATGCACTATTCTTGCCATCCTATCGTGACTTAAACGTAGGAGTTTGAAAATACAATAAACATCATCACTATAAATCAAGTATGTATATGTATAACACAAGTACAAGCATTCAATCATGCATTTATATTCAATTACACAGAGTCTATGAAATACTTATCTATTAAAGTTGATAGCCAACCAACCTACTATGGGTGTTTACCTTTCCACCCAACCATAGGCTTATATGCATTCACTTTTAACATTCTTCCCACCCTCGTGCCAAGCCATGATATCACTAGGGAATCTATCTCAAGTTCTCAGTAAAATTTGAAGGTTACTCTCCTTCACTCTACTCTAGGTAGATATTTTCCTTACAACCACCTAGCCCAGGCCCCTTCGAGGTTTATCAGATGCCTTCCCAACATTAAGTTTGTGACATTCTTAGCT
>ML802277.1:39705-57676 GCA_009831015.1 Picea engelmannii
CAATACAAGAAAATCTCCAACACAAAAGGCCAGTCTTGTTTTACTTTGGACATTTTTTCTATAAATCCAAGTGAGACATTCAAAGTCACAACTAGCTAATGAGGCTTTAAAGTTTATACATATTGAACAAAGGAATGAGAAGAGGATTTGAAACCTTTCAACACTATGGACATGAGAAAAGAATGAACAAGATCCCTATAAAATAGTAACTAATTCATGAAATTTACTATAATATAATAATATAATATTGAGAAAATAAATATTAATATTTAAGATTTTAATAATAAATTAAAAGCCCCTTTTATACTTTGTTAAGTGAAAAACTGCATGTATGCCCTCTCATCTACTTTATTGGAAAATAAATCTTAGTTGTGAAAATAACAACTAAATTAAAAGCCACTAAAACAAGTGCTTCATAGAAGCTTAGTGTTGTGAGGGAAATCTCCTTACGGACTAGCAAATAGGGTTAGACTTTGCATGCAGATATGACCTAGAGAAAATTTACTTTCTACCTTCATCCCCAGAATTAAATCCCATTTCTTTTAGTAAATTCAATGGCTAGATCAACCTACCTCGTACCTGGCATTTGATGTCAATCCCTTGTCATACTTGATTACTTGTTCACAGTTCTCCTTTCCAACATTGACCTACATACAAGACAAGAAACAACTACACATGCATACTACCTATAGAATAACGGGTTAGAAATTCAAACATGTACTTAGTAAATTATGAATAACTCATGAATTGGGACAAGAAAATCACTTTCTTTATTACTTTGAATGAGTCAACTTACAAAAGTTGATACCATCCACCACTCCAAGAACCTGATCCTAGGCTCCTCTTCGACTATCCTCCAACTGCTTTGCTTTGTATCTCCTTTGGCACAAGGAAAGGCTAAAGGGTTGGGACAATGGGAATACGCAAATGGGCAGAGTTTCTTTTCTATATTTTTCCTTTTCAAAATGGGACCCCTACCCCTTCTTTTATAGGCTAGAAGGAGCTAGGTATTTGGACGAACCCTCGGCCATGCATGGTCAGGAGTTTCAGTTAACTCACCCATAGCTTTTGTGTTTCGTCGACAACTTTCCTTTTTTCGTGCTTTTTTCGGTCCATGTGGGCTATTTTGGGTCAGCCAGCGTGTACACGTGTGCAGTAATGGAGTAGGGCACGTGGGCCTTTATAAAAGAGGTTTTTAAAGAGTTGTTCAGCAGTTCTTTAGAAAAGAAGGGATATGAGATGGCCTGATGCTAGGTAAGCATGTGTGGTGAAAATTAGGGTTATAAAAGATGTGCCCTAATGTGTGAGGTCAGAAGAGCATCTGATGGTCGAAATACATTACCAATCTTTACTGATGTGTCGAACGATTGAGCCCAAGGATCAGGAACCGGGAGGTGTCATCTGCAAAATAACAAATGTTTCACCGAGGCGGCCATACCCATGCTCGGGATAAAATAAAATCACGGCTACCAATCAAATACACTGTAGATCCATGTCATATAACTATATAAAGAGTAGCCGTGAACAATACACAACGGAGCTACATATCGAAATCGAAAAGATATACATATAGAGTATCCATCTTCTAGAAGTTGATACGGCCTGATGGTTGGAGATGAGATCTTCAGAGCTCGAGAAACAACTTCAAAATCTTCAAAACTTGGGTAGGAGTGTAATATGAGTGTACAACTGCACTACCCAGAGGTCTTCGACGACTCGTCGGTCATGGACTTGATAATATTGATGATCAGACTGAAGGATTTAGTGATTTCAAACAAGGACTTGATTGGATGTTAAAGATGGCCGAGTATGAGGACAAGAGACATATTGTAGAGGGGCCGACTCAGGCTTGGTGATAAACTTCCCTTGGATAATAGCATGACAAATGATGAGACTCAGGAAGCATGTCATTAATCATAAGTCTACGAAGCAGGAGGCAACGCAAACTCTCCATATGTTTGGAAGGATAACCAAACGGTGGAGGACACAACTCTATATAGCGAGAAAAATCTTCCTAAGGTCGTACTACATCCCATAGTTTGATGAACAAACGGACAGATGTGATTTATCCAAGGGCGAATCATTATGCTGCCAATAAAGAAAATACTTTTCCCTTCCTCTTTTTGGGGTATATTTGATTATGTTTTTTTTTTTTGTCCTTTTCAAGAATTGTGGAAAAAGAATAAAGGAATACTATGTTACAAAGGAGGAACGAGTGTTGCAAACATACAATCTCAAGGCACAAGGACAAGACTGATGTTCTAGTAAAATGATACTCGGGAAAAATCCTCCGGGGGCCAAAGATGTTAAGATGCATAAGCAAATTGTTACAAGGATGGCGTATAAGGTATGCAAATGTGGTTAATAAAACACACAATGGTAACATCCTTCGATGTAAGTTTAACGAGCCCAGAGAAGGTAAGCTCGGTGGTTTTTCATATTTAGAGAGTCTGAAAAAACATAAAAGGAGACTCCATTGGGGTACATTTTTCAAAGATACTCTAGTCGGTTCAAAAAAGGGGTAAACTAGCACCGATAAGACGTCAATTCAAAACCATTTTAACGAGTGTAACAAGGACAAGATCACTTGGCTATTTTTTCATTTTTAAGGAGTTTGAAGAAAGATTAACTATGGACTCCGTCAGGAATGTTCTTCTGGACCAATTTAATGAGTATGAAAGAATAAGGTCACTCGGCAATCTTTTCAATTTTAGGGAGTCTGAAAAGAGCTTAACTATGGACTTCGTTGGGGTTCTTTCTTCATAAGTTTAGTCCCTCAGGCCCGAAAAAGGGATAAAATTATACCTGAGAGTACTCTTCTATAGAGTGAAAGTTCCATAGAGTATACCTTTGTTCGTACAGTTGACCATCCGGACCGAAAAAGGGGTAAACTATTGTTGGACAGACATGACTTCAAATTTCAGTTTAACGAGCGTGAAAGGCCATAAGATCGCTCGACAATCTTTTCATATTTAGAGGGTCTGAAAAGGGTTTAAAAGAAGACCCGTTATTTTTGGGGAGTCCTAAGGGTGACGTCAAGAGCAAAGAAGAATCATGCAAACGAGGCTCAAACTCATATTTAGGAAAGACTATAAGGACTCCTGAGCCTACAGTGTTTTTAGAGACAACATGAATGCCATAATGCAACCAGGATCTACCTAGGGCATCCATGTTCCGGTAAGCTCTACCACCAAGTTGCGACACTTCTAAAGTAGAGATGATGGTTCTGTGTCACAATCTGATGGGATCGATCCTATGGCAAATGAAAAAGACAACGAGATACAAAAATCAAGGTAGAAACCTAACCTATATGCTCAAGTTGATCGTCAGAAAATTTTTCATGGATCGTCAAAAATACTCAAAACTCCCTAAAACTTTCCTAATACCCGACAAAATCCCTTCGATGAAACTTCTGAATCACTCTAAATGGTTTTTGGTATAAATAAAATGATAAGGGAGGCCAAAAAAGTGACAAAAAGAGGCCAAAAAGTCTATAAATAGAAGCTCGCAGCTCATTATCACCATTGCTAATTTGGAAATTGACTATGGAGCTAAAAAAATCCCTTTGATAAAAACGGTGATTCTGGGAGCTACAGTGGACGAAACAAACTTCTGTCTAGACCAAGTAAGTACAAAATCCCCTATCTAGCTATTCAATTCTTGAGTTTTTCTTTTCATTTCATTTTTTGGGTGGGCGTCGACCTTTAAAAGGTCATCCCTAGGTACACGCAGGTTGTCTCTGGACATGTCGCATGTACACTCAGGTAGAGTAAAACCTGTCCGCGTGTACATGTGGACCTCCCTTTATAGAAAAAGAGAACCAAAAAGCACTCACTCACCCTCCTGACCCTTGTTGTTTTGGCAGGATGTATGTCCACTGGAGGGAAAGGAGCATGAAGAAGTTGGTGAATTGGTTGTGGGAGATTCGAATGCCGTGGCCACATTAATGCAATGTGGTTTGTTAAAGTTCTTCCTATGTCCATTTATGCAAGCGAAACCAAGGCTACTGAATGCCTTGGTTGACTATTAGCACCCTGATGCAGAGGCTTTCATGCTAGAGGGGAAATCATTGGTGCCCACCACCGAGGATATCTACTTTTTGACTGGCTTCTCAAGGAGAGGGGAACCAGTCAATTTTAGGATGTTTCTGTCAGGGCTGCATAACATAGCGAAGTTGATATCCCTGCACTGTGAGGCTAGGACAAACCATTTGAGCTCCCAGGTGCCCATAAGCAAGATCACTAACCTATCACTGCAAGCGATATTATTTCTCATTGGGCAGATTACCGATTCAGCGGCCTTGCATCAGGCGTCCTGCGCACAAATGAACTGTGATGTCTAGTGCTTGAATGCACAAATTTTCAACTGGAGTACCACTGTGCTGGAGTGTATGAAGAGGCAATTGACAGATTGTCATTAGCGGACACAGAGGAACTTCATGTTTGGGACTATTTTGTGTTCCTTCTTTTTCGAGAGAGTTTCGAGTTTTAGTCCTCGGGTAGTGGTACGAGGACATCATGCCTCTTTTCCTATTGTATGTAGATGGGCAGTATTACTGCCGTGACAGGGTGGTGGAAGGACCAATGAGTCCTTCAATGATGACTTTTTTGCATGGCTATCATGACAGATCCCGGTTATAGAGGACTACCCCTATGCCAGGATTGATTTTTTGAGAGACCCGAAGATACCAGTACCTCCTAGTGAGGAGTGAGGGGAGATGGGTAAGTCTCCACCTTTGTAGTTTTTTTGTTGTATATGTAATTTTTATGTCATTTTTGTTATATATATCATTTTTTATTTTTTTTGTTATGCCTGAGTATTTGAAGGATATACGTTTGTTTCATGCAGATGTGGGACCAGTGCGACCTACCGATTATGAAAGGAATATGCATCGTCCTCGGCCAGGGGCCTTAACCGCCACTATTGGGGGACCAACAGTAGCAGGAGACCTCCCAGCCGGGGAGGTTGAGAGGGTACTTAGATGAGTTGAGCGGAACTTTATTGCACTCACCCGCACAGTCCCGATGGCAGAGATTGAGGACCTGTCGCCATCCATGCAGCCTCATGTAGTGGGGGCACCTCGAACGTGGGTCTGATTTTTTAGGCGTTTAGCCCATGCTGTGGACCAGTATAACAGGGCCCATAGGCCCTTAACCTATTTAGACATTTTACATGCCACGAGCACTACTTGTATATATATTTTGAGGGCATAAGCCCTGTGACTCGTTATTGGTCCTATTTTTGAGGCGTTTGCGTCCATCTATGTACTCTGGTGACTTTATGATATTATATATGGTTTTTTGGTCTTTTTTGTCTTATGGATCACGTGTGAATTTTTTTTATTTACATGCTTATGTCAATGTTGTTTCATATGTGTGCAATATGCCAATCTAAAATTTGATTAGCTAGAGTATCTGTAACTTGGTTTAATCTCCTAGGAACATGAAAATATGTAATATAATCAAAGTTTCATTCCAAGAGACGTACCCTAAAGAATCGTCGGTGTAAAGTTGGATCATGAACCCGATACACTCTGTTTAACTGAGACACAACTAGTTGAGCGTCAAGATAGACCTGGAGATGAGAGATACCCAATGACAAAGCATCACAAAGTAATTCAATAACTGCACTATACTCGGTGACATTATTTGTGGTGTCACCTAAGAATATACCTCCGAAAGATAACAATTGGCCTTGAGGTGTAAAGATTACCCAAGCTGCGGAGGCAAGCCTCCGAGTGTGCTGACTAGCACCGTCTGTGTACCCAACGAACACCTCGGAATCACTTGACATCTGCCACAGTGACGAAAGATAACATCAATGATACGTCCATAACACTAAAAAGAAACTAAAAAGTAATAGTACAAAGACTATACATATGTTACAAAAAGTTACCCACAATGACCTGCCTATGAGTAATACTTCTTGAGGTAGAGCCCATTTCTAGGCTCCACCAAAGCATCCCCTTCGAAATCAACAAGATGATAGGTGCCCTTTTTTAATACCTCTTTTATGATGAATGGCCCAAACCACATGGCTTTGAATTTGCCTGCCCCCAGGGGGTCCTTATCTTGGTCGTAGACTAGGACAAGGTTGCCTTCAGAGAAAATCTGAGGACAAATGAACCTATCATATTGACACTTGACCTTATGTTTGTGAGCCTCATTGGCCAGGGCTGCATCACGACGCTGTTCATTGAGCTGCTCAAGGTAGACTAATCGTTCTTCGAGTGGAGAAGTGTTTGGCAATAATTGTACTGCCAATTTTAGAGACGGAATCTGACATTCGATGGGCAAGACTGCCTCCAGCCCATAAACGAGTTGAAAAGGTGAGAAACCGGTTGTAGTCTTAACAGATGTTCGGTAAGCCCATAATGCCGAGTATAACATCAAATGCCAATTTGACTTGGCTGAGTTGATAGTTCGCTGTAGAATAGTCTTAAGAGTTTTGTTTATAGCTTCCACCTTCCCATTAGCCTGGGGGTAGTAGGGTGATGAATGTTCTTGTCGTAACCCAAGCTTTGATGTTAATTCGGTCATCATCTGATTCTAAAAGTGACTTCCACAGTCAGTGACAATATCCCTCGGGACATTGAACCTTGCTATGATCTGGTTGAATAAAAAGAGAGTTGCAGTCTCTCCATCATCTTTAAACGTTGGCATAACTTCGACCCACTTTGTGAAGTAGTCTACAGCTACGATGATATAGCGGTGCCCCCTTGCTGAAGGGGGGTTGCAAGTAGTGTAATCAATCCCCCACTTCGTGAAGGGTCCAACTTTGATGACGGGAAACATGGGAGTGGGATCTGCCCTCATCTTCCGAGAGAAGATTTGGCACGGATGGCACTTCTTGACCGATTTGATACAATCTTTGATAAGTGTCGGCCAGAAGTAACCTGCTCATAGAATCTTTTGGGTTTTTTCCAACCCAAACGAATGACCGCCACAAGCTCCGGTATGGAAATCGTTGAGCACGACAACTGCCTCCTCATGAGTGAGACATCGACGTAGGATGCAGTCTACACCTCTCCTATACAACATATCATCAAGTATGAGATAATTCGTAGCCTGATGGCATATACGCCGACACTCATCACGCGAAGCAGAAGTGGGGCACTTCAAAGTCTGGAGATAGATAAGTATATCTCCGTACTAGGGATATAAATATGTGATCAAAAACATATCTCCCTGGATAAGCAATTCTTCAGGCACAACGTCACCTGACTCAACCAGAAGTTCTGAAATAAGCTCTATGAAAACCAGTGACTTTTTGGACTTTACAGAAACGAAGTCTAAGTCAAACTCCTGGAGGATGACTATCCATCTACTAATTTTTCCACCTATTACCCATCGTGTCAACATGTACTGGAATGGATTCACGACAGCAATGACGGTGGTCTTGCGAAACAGAACATAATGACGGAACCGTTGAACAGCATGAACTGCTACCAATGCAAGTTTTTCGATATGAGAATAATTGAATTTTGGTCCTACAAGGCCTCGACTCAAGTAATAGATCACGTATTCTGAGAACAAGTCATCTTCCTGAACTAAAACCATGCCAATGGTTGACTCTATTGCAGCCAGATATAATAAGAAATCTTTGTTATAGTTAGGTGGTCGGAGTAGAGGGGCAGTTGTGAGGGCATGTTTTAATGCGTCAAAAGATCATTGAGCGGCATCGTCCCAATAAAAAGGAACGTCTTTCTTCAGTAAGCGCATAAAGCCCTTGGTGATTTCGGCATAGTTGGCGATGAAGCATCGTAAAAAGTTCGCCTTGCCTTGTAGACTTTGAAGTTGAAGGATTGTGCATGGGGGGGGGGAAACTGGATTATTGCCTCCACCTTGAGAGGATCAACCATGATCCCTATTGTTGATACGATAAAACCTAACAAACTTCCCGACGTTACGCAGAAGCTGCACTTGTTTGGATTCAATCGAATATGGAAGTAGTGTCAACCTTCGAAGATAAGTCTAAGATGTGTGGGATGATCCGTTCTCTTGTGAGATCGTGATGCTAAATCATCTAGATAGGCCTCGACTATATGCTTGAGGTCATGGAAAGCAAAAGACATGGCCCGCTGAAAGGTTGCTCTAGCATTTTTAAGACCAAAAGGCATCTTACGATATGTGAATGTACCCCAAGGACAAATGAATTTCGTTTTGTGTTGGTCTTCAGGTTTGATTTGTATTTGATTATATCCCAAAAAACCATCCATGAAAGAAAGGGCTTCGCAACCAACACATTCATCAATGATTTGGTCGATGAATGGTGTTGGAAAATTATCTTTGGGAAATGCCTTGTTCAAATCACAGAAATTGGTACATACACGAATCATGCCTTTTTTTTTATTGACCGGCATAGGATTTGACACCCATTGAGTCAAATGGATAGGATAGATAAAACCTACCTTTAGCAATTTCTCAACCTCAACCTTAATGGCTGCTGCTTTCTTAGGATTAACTAGACAAAGCTTCTGCCGAACAAGATTGGCATCAGGATACGTTGTGATCTCATGTTCAACTATTTTTGGATCGATACCTGGCATTTCCTCATAAGACTAGGCAAAAACATCGCGGAATTATTTGAAAAGATCTGTGTAGATTTGAATCTCTTCGAGGGAGCAATCCACTCTGACGAATACATTCTCCACGACGACAAGGTTTCGGGAGATGTTTATTGGTATAGTTTCAGCGATAGTTGTCATATTGCTCTCAGCATAAATTTCGTGTGTAGCTAAGAGATTAATAGGGCATGATTGATCTCCCGTCATGGTTACGGTGAATTCTCCTGCTTCGATTCGGCTTAACTCTGGGAGAAAATATGATCTGTGATGAAGATCTTCCCAAGGTTTGTTTGGACTAGTCATTGCTTCGATTACTGCTTCATCAGAAGGCAAGACTAAGTCTAACGAATCAGTGATAGCGAGAGAACTCTGAGCCCAAATAGGCTCTAGAAGTGGATCTAACTCTTGTGCAGGAGTCAGATCAGTGTTAGCTAAATCTTGCTGGACTAAAGAGTACGCTACTGCAGCTGCAGAAAAGGGCATGGACATGCCCGGGTTCCCTGTCTCATCCATTGTGGCCGATGGGGAAGGAAGTATCTAGGGATCCTCGAAGTAAGTCAAGCGGAACGATGAAACTTGAAAAATCTCAACCTTATGGTGATTGGATATAAATTTGATGTCATCGTGAGGGGGCGGGTAATCGAAGGTACCCATCAAGGATGGGCACAAACCAACTCCTATGTTAACGGCACCTGGTTGAGGATTATCAATCATTAGGACCATGGATGCCCGCAAAGAAGGGTCAGGTCTGGAGAAAGACAATTGATCGATGGTCACTATCTAGCCCTTGTGTGGAAACAACAAGAACCGGAAAATTGTAGCAACCACAACTTGCATAGCATAAGTCCAACTCCTTCCTAATAAGAGTTTATAGTCAAGGGGAGCATCGACTACCTCTACTTCGACACACACAGTCTTCCCTCCTAACTGCACGGGGAAAGAAGGAACGATGCCATGTGGTCAGAACGAACGACCGTCGAAAGCAGTGAGGAGAGTAGATGATGGAGACAAAATGGGTTTGCCAATGGCCTTTCAACATGCCAATGACATAACGCATGTCGAGGCACCCTCATCAACCACTGTGCAGAAGATATTCTGAGTAAAAAAATTTGTGGGATAAGCCACTACTATCTGAAACGCTACATGGTAAGGCAGACGAGGTTTTAAGTCAGTTGTATCCAACATTATTGTACCTGGATTACAAGTCTCGGTAGAGCCTAAAGCGGTTAACAAGGCTTTCCTCTGAGAAGGGAAGCTTTTTAGGACTTCCAAAGAGGACATCACACAAGGGGTTTGTGATAAATCCTCCACCACAAGATAGTTCTGGGTGGCCCTTGCGTTTGGGTTATGAGAAGCTTTTTTAAATGCACCTTTTGGAATGAGTGTCATTGTTTCTCCCAATGTCTTCTCAATTTGTAGAGGAAGAGATGGGTGGTCAGCTTCTTTACCCTTCTTGGAAACGCTTGGTTTACTATAGTCGTGTGCTCTAGTCGATATAAAAGAATCACCCCTAACCATATATACGTTCATGGATGCAGGGTTATTCGAAGGCGGACAGGGTTCTTGGTTGCCCCCTTCTATGCTTGTAGAGACTTGAGTTAGATTTTTCCCATGTTGAAATGGATTAGTCAACACCGCCTATTGTTGTTGCGTGACAAATTTATGGGCCTCTAGAAGTCGAGGACACAGATGGGTTGGGTGGTCTTCTGCACACAAGTTGCATGGATACCTCGCCTTCCATTTTTCAGTGTTGTCCCCGCCAGCATTATCGGTGGGTTTTTTATCCCCCTTACCCTTCTTTCATTGTTTTTTCTTCCCTTCAGGTTGTTGGGTGGCCTTTGGGTTAGTCGACTGCACTGTGTGTACCTCCGACATTTTGGTAGGGGGAGCAGCCAAAGCAGTAGTTTGGCTAGCTGCTATGTGTTGTATAGATAACTGTTGCAACTACTTCATCAATTTCTCAACGGGATTTGTTTGTGTTGAACCGACAATACCATCAGCATGTGGTCCAACTCTCTGTCTAGTTTTATCCAGTATTGAACGTGGCGCATCTGGAAAGATGTTTTATAATAAACTAGACTGAGAATAGATGAGCTCAAACTGTTGAGACCTCATGATGGCATCTTCTTCAGAGAAAACTCCTGACATCACAACGTCTTTGGATAACTATGGGACCAAAGACTTAAGGAACCACTCAATAAGGAATGCTGGTGGGATTGGTACCTTGATTAAACTCTTTCAGCATCTCCATTCCCGGATGTGATCAGAGATATGGTTTGTTGTTGTCTGTTCAAAATTGGTGAGCAACTCTATGCCAGCGTCGTATCTCACAGGTAACTGGAAATGGTTCAAAAAAGCCATCACTAGTTCACCAAAGGAAGAGTATCTTGAGCGATCGAGCTCAATGTACAATTTCGCGGCACTCCCAATGAGAGTACGTTGAAACAATCACAACTGTACGGAGTCATCTTTCAATGAGTTAGATGAGCACCAAAGATGAAAGGTAGTCACATGATCTCCTAGATCTTCGTTAGGCTTGGCTTCGAACTTTGGAATGTTCGAAGGCAACTTCGTCGACATAGGAGGCCAACACGGATCGTGATAAATAGGTTCAATCAACAACCTTGTCAAATCTGGCAAGTGTAAAGTCGTCAGGAATGATAATTTGGGTTGTTGGTGATAACTTGGGAAAAAGGGGCTTGGGGTTTGACTGGCACCAGGTTGCCAAGAAAAGTTTGGCTACTGGCCTGGATTTTGGTAGAAACCATGGCCCTAGCCAGCGTATGGATTTTTCATATGTGGAGACATCATCGACTGATTTCCCAAATAGGACATAGATGGTTGAGCATGCATTATATTCAAAGGACTCTAGGAAGGGTTGCCCCATGGTGGTCCTGTGGGGATGGGCATAGTAGTTTCTCCAGGGTTCTATTGATTGTGGAAAGAATTACCCCAGATCAACATTCCAGATGAGGAAATGGATCCCTGCCAAGAATTCCAAGGCCCTGATGCGGAAGAAGTTCCTAGGTTTTCCCCCTATGCAGGAATAGTACCTTGCATAGGAGTAGATTGTCCAAAAATGGGGTTGCCCCCAGTCGGGAAACCGGCTGATGAGAAGGTGTTGTTACCAAATGGTTCATTCAATGAAAATGGTGTCGAACCTACCAGCATACTATGCGAAGGTGGTCCTTGACTCCCCTCTCCAAATTAACTATTCTGTGTAGGTTGCCCGGCGAATGGTTGATGCGAGCCGCAGAGTGATGGGGATGAAGGAGGGATATGACCTCCTCCATAAGGAAAAGCGTTAAAAGGAGCAGGAGTGCTCCCCATGTGACCTTGAAGAGGAGCCCTAGAGATCCCTACCCCCAGACCTAAAGTCTATAAAGTGGAGTAGGAAAGTACAGGACTTGTACCCGAACTAGGCATCCTGTATGAGAATGGAGGGCCTGTCACACTTGGTGTGAAATGGGTTGTGGCCGCCGCCAAAGATGGGATCAGACCACTGTGTGATGTAGAAGCGGTCGAGACCATGGTGGCTCAGACCGATGACGGTGGGTTAGGAGGTGAAAGCTCTCCTGTGGTGACAACCACGGTGGGAATTGAAGAATTCCCAGAAGGAGTAATAGCATTTGTTTCCATTGCTGTGTGCAACACTGTCTGGTGCTCGTAAAATTGAATTGGTACGATGAAAGGTGCCAAGAAATCAGTAGTTGGGGTTTCAACCGGGCTAAGAGAAGTTTCTTCAAGGTCCAAAATGGTTGATTCCTCCGAGGGTTGGTCGGGCACAATGGCTTGTAACCTGGTCACTTCAAAATACCCTTGTTGGTCTAGCTTTCACCTTAATGGTGGCGGGGGTGGCTCCAGTGTAACCGGTGGTAGGCCAAGAAGCCTTCGTGACCGGCAGAGCTCGTGATCCTCCATTGTGTGAGAATATCAAAGACACTCTAAGGTAGTCTAAACGTTCAAAAGTAACACACACTAAAAAAGTCCCTAGAAGATAAGACAGGCAAACACTAAATTAATTAGAAGAACAGTTACAACAACCAACACTAGAGAAACTTACAGGTGCAAGTGCAACTCGAACACGGAAGCACCCTCCAGGTATACTCTACAAAGCGTGGCCCGATGTCTATCCTAGGTATCGCGATATACCCCCGTAGTCACCTGTGTATGTCCCTAAAAAATATTGGCAACTACGTTGCCAGCACGTGAATAGTCACCAGGCGGGTACAGTGGAAAGTCGAGTAGAGCACAATGAGCAGGGTATCGAGCCTGAAACCTATAAAGGGTATCGAGAGAAAATGGTCTAGAAGAAAACTGAGGACCTCGAATGGATTCGAGACCCATGAAGCCCCGTGGAAAATGCAAACGACGGAATCCCAAGACAAGCCCTCTATATGTGTTCTCCACTACGATTGGTCCAGCTTTGGAGGGGTTATCTTCGCTACCTTTCCGCACGCGACCTCGTGTTTATCCCCTATGTTAGAGGGGGGTCCCAGATAACTTTCACGACACTAGACTTAGACACTCCCTAACTCAGACTCCAATGTTTGATTTTAAATGGCCTTGAAGAGTTTCCTCTCCAACCTAATCCAAGGCCCTAATCCTGAACTAGTTGGTGAACCCTAGAAACATAAAAGTCTAGTAGATTTTAAATTTAGATTTAATTTTATGGCTTTGTCTTCCATCAAGGGGTATGAAGGTGAAACTGATTATGTGTAAAAGATGAAAGAAAAAAATGAATAAAAAAACTGGAAACAAAACTTTTACTGAATGCAAAATTTCAACAACTTTTCAAAATAAATATTTTTAATTTTCTAAGATTTGGACAGCAAACTCAAAAGAAATTTCACTTGACTACAGGCTACTTATGATCTAAGTAAACTGCAAAAAATTACGAGATAACGACTTTTCCCTAGCTAATAATGCAGAAACACGCTCTTCATCCAAACAAAAAAATGAAAAGAGATTTTTTTTATTTTATTTAAATGCTTGATAAAGAAAAAAGGAAAAATACTAACAAGCAAAAACCAAGAAAAACAATTCTGGCCTAATCGCAGATCGCAAACAATCAGGTCAAAAATCACACACTAGCAATTTAAAAAATGACTCTCACACTTGTCTAAAAAACTTAAAAAATTCTTTTATTTTTATGACAACTTTTTTAAATGAGAAAAAGAGAGATAAAGATAATATTAATCCTAAACCACAGGCTGCTAAGACAGAGATTCAAATACCTGAGAGGTATAGTTCTCATCAAGGGAAAGGATGACTGCCTTACCCTCAAGGGAAATTATCCTGCACAAGAACGCTATTGTTAATCCAACAGCCAGCATGTGAACGCAAGTTGTATAGAGACAGAGGGCGTGTACATGCGGGTTGACCTTGTACAGGCCGTGTGTATCTCTAAACTCTGAGAAAAACTAAAAACAGACAGACCAAACTAGGAAGAGACCTTTGATATTGATCACCAGGGTGTCCTGAAGGCTTAGACACTCTTTTAATAGAAAAAGCAAACAATGTAAGGAAAAATGATAAAGCAGAAACAATCTAAGATATGACTACAAACAAACAAGACTCAGACATATTTTCAGAAAACCCCCTGAGAATGTGTGATTATGACAGGGAAGATGATGACTGCCTCAGAGGTTCTCTGAACTCTACACGCTACTACTACTTCTTCAGCTAGCGTTCCCACGTGGGTTGTAAGAGAGTAGGGCGCGGGTACACACGTGCAGACCTTATGCAGACTGTGTGTACCTCTGTGGGTCCTGGAAAAAAAACATAGTCAAGCAAATAACAGGGAAAGATGGTATGGAAAACCAGACTCCCTGCTAGCTCAGACCTTACAGAAACTAAAAGAAAAAATAGGCAAGAAAAACTAGTCTTTAAAACTACCCAAAAAACTAAATAAAATTCCAGGAACCCTAGAGATATCCCGAGTATGGTAGCCAATTCTGTTGTGCGGGAAATCTCCTTACAGACTAGCAAATAGGGTTAGACTTTGCATGTAGATATGACCTAGAGAAAATTTACTTTTTACCTTCATCCCCAGACTTGAATCCCATTTCTTTTAGTAAATGCAATGGCTAGATCAACCTACCTCGTATCGGGTGTTTGATGTCGATCCCTTGTCGTACTTGATTACTTGTTCGCAGTTCTCCTTTCCAAAGCTGACCTGCATACAAGAAAAGAAACAACTACACATGCATACTACCTATAGTATAACGGGTTAGAAATTCAAACATGTACTTAGCAAATTATGAATAACTCATGAATTGGGACGGGAAAAGCACTTTCTTTATTACTTTGAATGAGTCAACTTACAAAAGTTGAGACCAGCCACCGCTCTGCGAACCTGATCCTGGGCTCCTCTTTGACTATCCTCCAACTGCTTTGCTTTGTATCTCCTTTGGCATAAGGAAAGGCTAAAGGCTTGGGACAATGGGAATATGCAAATGGGCAGAGTTTCTTTGCTATATTTTTCCTTTTCCAAATGGGACCCCTACCCCTTCTTTTATAGGCTAGAAGGAGCTAGGTATTTGGACGAACCCTCGGCCATGCATGGCCGGGAGTTTCAGTTAACTCACCCATATCTTTTGTGTTCCATTGGCAACTTTCCTTTTTTCGTTCTTTTGTCAGTCCACGCGGGTTGTTTTGGGTCAGCCAGTGTGTACACGTGTGGAGTAATGGAGTAGGGCGTGTGGGCCTTTATAAAAGAGGTTTTTAAAGAGTTGTTCAACAGTGCTTTGGAAAAGAAGGGATATGAGATGGCCTAATGCCAGGTAAGCATGTGTGGTGCAATTTAGGGTTATAACACTTAGTCCCTGCCGAAACGCTTTAGCCTCAATCAGGACTAATAAGACAATGTTTATATCAAAATATATTTTTATTAATGTTAGAGTATGAAGTGTTTTACTGAACCCGATGATCTTCATGTGAAATGGTTCTAACTTTCCTACATGATCATGATTCTTGATTCCTCTTAGTACATCGGAGACGAAGACATAACTTTGCTAATTAAAAGGAGCTCTTAATTTTCCCTCTTTCTCATAACTCGAGAGAATAATAAAAATTACAATTTTTTGACACTCCATATGAAATTGAGGTGTGATACGATATTCATTAAAAATCAATCAATATGTTTTCCACTAGTGGACACCTATGAACTTATAATTCATGAATATGATGATGATAAGCTCATGATTCATTCCACAATGCCTCTATATTAAAAGGGCCAACTCTATGACATTTTTCGCACCAGGGATGCTAATCGCCTTTTAGTTCAAATTTCCCGACGAGATATATGAACATTTAATTGTGCGGGAAGTGATGCAATTATGGCTTCATATATGGGATGCACTCTTTAACCCTGCTTCTTCCTGCCTATATCAGTATCTATATTGAAAATTTTGAAAAAGAAATCCCCTGCACCAATGGGAGACGTGGGGGTTGGGAACCTACCGTCCTATTAACTGTGGTAAGATTTAAATGAAACCTTTACATTATTTATGCTAAAAGGCGTACACCTATTGGAAATGGGCACAATTAATCACATCTTAATCTAAAATTCTAATATGATGGCTAACAATTGAATATGATGGCATATTCTTAGTTGTCCTCCAAAATCAATGAATGTGATTTACTCTTCATAACTTCCTTGTATTTTTGAATGCATTTGTTAACCTGTTTAATTTTTAACATTTACCTAATCATATTAAGAAATTACTGTAACACCATATGATTGCCACGTTTAAATGATTAACCTTTGGGATTACACGTTTGGATGATTAGTGAACACTACTTCAACTTAATTATTAGGGATTACACGTATCACAAAAAAATGTAATTTAAGTTGTTGTTAAAAGATTAATAGTCATAATCCATATTTATATTTTATTTAAATGTAATTTATGATGCTATTAAATGAAATACAAGCTAAATGAAATATAAATGAAATACAAGTTGTAAACATCAATTTTGAAGTAGATGAAGTGATAAAAAGTTGTAAACATCAATTTTGGAGTAGATGGAATGATAAATTGAAATAATTCGCAAGATACAATCAAATGATCCATTACTTTCCTCATTAAAATTATTTTAAAGTTATAATTTAATATCATTAAAAAAAATTAAAGTTATAATTTAATAGGATGATTTTAAGTTTGGTTGTCTGTACTTGGGATGGGTAATGTCATTTCAAGCAACTTCCATTCAAATAATATAAAGTACATTGTATATATATGAGAAAGGTATTTAACACTTGAGAGTGTGGGTTTCTTTATTCTTTTCTTGAAAGCCAAACTTTGTGGGACACACAATTATGATTTAAGGTTTGTATGATAATATGGATGGATATTATTTTTTATGGGATAATTTTAACCAAAAAACTTATATATTAATATGGATGGATATTGTTATTTTGTGGGATACACTCTTAACCCAATTTTTCTATTTTAATATAAATGAGGATTTTAACAAATTATTGTTCACTTAAATTTAATAATCATAATGAATAATCTTTATTTTTATCATCTCTGCCCACTCTCATATGAAGGTGGGGTTGGGGGAGATATTATTCATAACATATTATGTTTTGCATAATATCTCCCTCCACTTCCATATGAGGGTGAGTTTGCATAATATCTCCCCCCACTCCCATATGGGAATGGAGAGTGCAATTCGCATTGTGAGATTACAAAATAACATAAAATATAAAATAAAATAGTATTACACTATAACTTTGATATAAAATAACATTACATTATATTATATTACATTACGCTATAATTATTAATATATTATTATATTATAAAAAAATTAATATCAATATCATTTATTAATATTTTATTACATTTATTATATGAAGAAAAAAAAACATTATATTTATTATTTGATTAAAAAATTGTTAATGTGTGGGACACAAACCAACCTTTTCATGTGATGAACATGTCACCAACATTGCAATATGAAGAACAAAACAAGATGTTACAACGTGGCGAACATAGTAATGTTGCATTGTGTTGAACATACTAACGTTAGATAATGGCAAACATAGTAACGTTGAAATCTAACGAACATAATAACGTTTCAATGTGATGAACATAAATTGATGTCGTAATGTGATGAACATAGGCATGTCTTCATAACATAAATAGACATTTCACTCTAGTGCATGTCATCCTATCATTGCAATGTGATGAAAATTTCCTCATGTTGCAATGTGACGCACTTTTTTTAACGTCACAATGTCACAAACAATTCCAAACATCGCAATGTGTCAAACAAATCAAATTTTCAATCTACCAAACATATTAGCGTCACAATGTGATGAACATGTAACGTTGCAATGTGATGAACATATTAAAGTGGCAATGTGACAAACATAGTAACATTGCAATCTAC
>ML802277.1:57726-79733 GCA_009831015.1 Picea engelmannii
TAGAATTAGAACCTTCTAAGAAGTCCTCTTACATTTATTATATCTAACTACCCATTTATTATATCTAACTAACATAGTGGACCTTATTTAATAATATAGTGGACCTAGACCACCTTACATTTAATGGCCTCCACTATTATCATGTGATGAACATATTAAAGTGGCAATGTGACAAACATAGTAACATTGCAATCTACCAAAAAAAGTAATGTCGCAATGTGACGAACATAGGCATGTCATCACTATGTGGATAGTAACGTCATTGTTGGCACAGGGGTAGACCCAGGGTTCAATGCTTAATAGGGCACTAAAAAAAACCTAACTATCGACCCTTTCGGCAACATCTATGTAAGGTAGCTTGAGAGGTAGTGCACGGGGGCACCTAAGAACATTCTAGAGGAGGAATCTTCTAGAATTAGAACCTTCTAAGAAGTCCTCTTACATTTATTATATCTAACTACCCATTTATTATATCTAACTAACATAGTGGACCTTATTTAATAATATAGTGGACCTAGACCACCTTACATTTAATGGCCTCCACTATTATCATTATGGGCCTTCTGCCCCCCCCCCACTACCTCTCTAGCTACCTTACAACCTGTGAAGCAGGCAAAGTCTCACCCGAGGTAGAAGCAGGGGGGGTTACAAGACACAGGTGTTTGTAAATGAACTGGGACACAGATCTGTGATAACAACAATTCACAAAGTATTCCAGTAACACTTAGAAGGTGATATGCATTAGTTTATTAACATCGCAGGACATTCCCAAAGAGAGATCGGCGCGGTAACAATAAATGATTATATATCCTGAGCACTTAGCATTGAGTTAGATATAACATTCATTTACCCTTATCATAAGTAAATCACTAAGAAACAATAGATCTATCTATCATACATAATAATCAATGAACTGAGCAGATTCATAACATAAATAACATAGCACAAATCAAACCAAAGACACAAGATATATGTGGTTCACCCCAGTGTGAGGCTACATCCACCAACCACTTTGCCTTCTTTATTATTCACCTGAACCTTACATTCATTCACTCATGTGAACTAAGACACAGAGTCAAGCTTCGCATTAGATAGGAGATTTGCGCACTGAGCCCTAGATCCTCCTTCCAAAACTAGGTCAAGGCACAAAGCCAATTTTCTATCAAGCACAGAGCCTTAGTACAGATACATTCCTGTGCACAAAGCCACTCAGACCACTTACACTTATCCACCTTTCTCCTTATACAATACATTCTTACTTATTTATACTTTTACAATCCCTTACAATAAGGCCTATCATGGGAAAACCCCATGGGCTGACATCCCATAACCCATTACAAAACCCCTAGAAAACCCCTTACTAGGTCCACATAGCCCGCAAAATAAGTGAGATCTATGATCTTAGCTCCACGTGGGCACTCCTTCTTCGAACAATGTGTCGAAGTTCAAAAGTGGTCCAAACCTCACCAAGGTTTCCTCAAAACTTGGTCGAGGGCCAATAGGATTCCAACACTGACATGTGACTCATCCTGAGTCACTTAGGTCTAGTCAATGTTGCTTCAAAGGCCTTGAGCTTAACTCGAGCTTCCTCGACTTGCTTCTTCGCCTGGGCCTCCTGCTTAGCGAGCTCCTAGATCATCTTCTCTATAACATGCCCTTCCAAGTGTTGTTCTATTGTTTCAACCACTTGGTCCAATTGCGAGCCCACCTTGTCCATCAATCTCTTCGAACACCTTGCAGGCTTCATCCTGCACAAGTTGCAGCTTCTGGGTGACTTCCATTACCTTTCCCTAGAGGGCAGTTATCTGTTGTTGTATTGTGCATTGCTCTTAGGATCTCTTCATTATTTCAACTACGGTGAGCAACTTCATCTAGGCATGCATTGAAAATGCCTATTGTTGTGCCTCCTGTAACTGTGCTTCCAGCTTTCTTAGCTCTGGATCCTCGGTAAGGCGTTCATATGTCTATTCGCTTATATTTCTCATTTGTTTTCACTCTAAGGTGAGGGATCGTATCCTTACTACTGTGTTCTTAGCAGTTTCCTCCCTCTGGTCACGCACCTCCTGCGGGGTGCTCGGTACTGCTTGAGCCTCCTATTCTGTTATCCTGGCTTGAAGCTACTAGATGGTCTCAGTGAGCTTCACTACTTGAGCCTCAACTGACTCTTGTTCCTCCTGTGCCAAGACTGGCATAGAGCGGCATGCTTTATTCACTACCTCTTTGACAGTGGCCTGCTCTGTAAGCAACTGCTCATTTTCTCTATGTACCTGATCTTTTTCCTCTTGGAGTATCACCTGAAACTCTTCTCTCTCACTTTCATAGGCAGATACATTATACTGCACTACTCATAATTGTTCTAAGGCTTCATCTTTCTCTTGTTTCAAGGATTTTGTAGCCTTCTCCTTCTCTTCCTAGAATTTCTAAGGCCTTCCTTGGATAAAACTGTCGAGGGTCAGGTCCCTTCATGCTTAAGCCTATTATCTAGTGGATCAATGTCAGATCCACAATAATCCTTTGGTCGATACATAGGTGTCTGCCATGATAGCATGACAGGAGGAGTTTAACGCAAGTGTTAACCTCCTGGTGGCGGCCAAAATGGGGAATCTTCATCACATTTAGCACGGTGGACTGCACCAGTCCCTTAATCCATGGCTGGGAAATGAGGCAAGGCTTCTTCCCAGTTGGCTTCGTCAAGTAGCAGTGGGGTGCTATCAGAGCATAGTTCGTCATGTCTCCTAAATTGAAGTCATTGTTCTTCAGCAACAAGATCTATCCTAACTGACTCTCTACTACGCGTATTCCTTTTGGAATGTACGCGGTGAATATGGTGTACTCAAAATCTCATGGGATATTGTCATGGTTAACTGCTCTAGCCAAAGGTGGAATGTACTCGGGTAGGATCAACGAGATCTTCTCTGCATTAGCCAGATCACTACGGTGCTTACTTCATTGCTCAGTCATGGGGTTAACACGACCAGAACGACGTCCAGTCAAAGGGGAATCCTATAGTCCCCTAGTTGACAATTCTTGGACACCTTCAAATAATGGTCTATTGGCCATTAGCTTTTAAGGAATTCCTCGACAGACTTCTCCAATTCACTTGGTTCGCCCAACATTCTAACTTTTAAACAGACAGATCAGGGTAGATGAACGAACAAGTGGGGTAGAAAAACAAACGTCAAGGTCTAGCTTCATATCACGCAGCTCGACACTTAGACAATTCTCTTTTTAGCTCAGTCAATCACGGGTGGCAAAAATTGGTCACGGCATAGCGACCAATGAGTTAAATAAGCAGGGAATCATAACAGATTCTTCCAACGGCCAGGAGATGCCTCCATCAATGTAAATATGTCCATTATGGTATGATTGTAACGTCCAAAAGTGGTCCATCATCCCATAAATTCATTTTCTAATCGTTACAGCGCGTCTTTCTAACGGTCGGGGTGCCTCCAAGGGTCATAGAGCTTCCCCAGGGCGAAGTCCCATTCTGCGTGGTCTTGTTGTTCTGGAAAGGCTCAAGTCCTGCGAACCTACATTCTGCAAGTTTCCACTCTACGAAGTCTTCCATCTGGTCTCTGTAGCTTCTTCTAGCTTTTCCAACTTGTCTTTATTCTTATTGATCTTCCTTGTGATCTGGGTCTCTCTAATTGTTTCTGGAATCCTCTTTCCATTGTTATTCTTGTCTTCTCCTAGCGTAATGGCTTCGCACTATTGATGTGCCCTCAAAAGTTCTACAGTTAATATCCCTTCTCTTAATACTTCCTGGGTGGATATACTTCTTTCTTGAATGGATAGGTCCTTCAAATATTTTTTCATTCTTTCAACCTTGATAACTAATTCTTTTTCTTTTTGTTCCTCCTGCGTTGTTACTTTGTTCTTTTGCTTCGACTTATCCTCTCGTTCTTCTATTAGTCGGTCTATTTGTCTAGCTATGAAATCCCTTAGTTCTTTCTTTTTATTTTATGTGGCTTCTTCCTCTGCTTTCCTTCTGATCTGATCCTTCTCAATCCAAGTCTTACCTAGCAAAAGTGGGAAAGGGGTGTTGTCCCCAACAAACTTAATGACTTCAAATTCATCTTCAGTCGATGTTCCATGAATAATAATAGGTACATTAGTAACTCTTCCACATAAGGTTGTCATCTTTCCCTTAAACAAGCATATCCTTCCCAATGAAGGTACCACAGTAGGCTTTCCCAAAATTTCCCAAGTGTCTTATGTTATAATATTCACTTGTGTTTCTTCATCCAAGACATAGTCTATGTCAAAGTATTCTATTCTTGCACTTATACGCTCTTTTACTTTCAGGATCTTTGGTAAACCGACATCTTTGTGAACACCCATCATTTCTTTCAACTGTAATAACGTAGATTGAGCTTTCTCTGATTCTTTCTCTTTATTATTCTCTAACATTCCCTTAGTATATTGACTTCCTTCATAGTTTTCTTGTCTCATGTCCATTCGTTCAACTTTAGCAATCATCCTTGGACAATCCTTAACCTCATGACCAACAATATTACAACAAAGACAAATAGGACCTGCACCAGGGCATTCCTTAGAAAGATGTCCCGGTCTTCTGCAAATATAGCACAATGTTAATCCTTTTTTCCTTTTAAATTTTCCACAACCTCTTTTGTACTGCGCACTAGGATCACAGTGCTTCCTGCACTCTGCAAAAAACGTTTCTAGGTTTCTGCATCCACTTACTAGTCCAAAAATTATTTCTATGATAGGAATAACATATATTTCTTTATTTCCATTAAATTTACTCAGATCAACTCTTTCTTTCAACTGCGCCCTAGCCTTCAGACTAGGACAAAATCTATTAAACATACTTAAATTCATGCTTTCAAAAAAAAAAAAAAATCACTTATATTTCTCTTTTCAAAGCACAAAGCTTTACCTCTTTTAGGATATTACCTCTTTTCCTCAAATCAGATTTCTTTCTTAGTATAGAGATTCACAAGTTAAGTAGAGTACTGCGCACTTTAGCAGCAGATCTACGCACAGAGCTTCTCTTTTTCTTTACTTTAGTTCCCAGCAATCACAATTTCAAGTCTCGGCAACATAACCATTTGTTGGCACAGGGGAAGACCCAGGGTTCAAGGCTTAACCATGCACCAACAAAACCCTAACTACCGACCCTTTCGGCAACACCTGCGAAGGGGGCGAAGTCTCACCCGAGTTAGAAATAAGGGGGGTTACAGGACACAGGTGTCTATAACCGAGTTGGGACACAGATCTGTGATAACAACACTTTGTAGAGTATTCTAGTAACACTTAGAAGGTGATATGCATTAGTTTATTAACTTTATTAACATCACAGGACATGCCCAAAGAGATATCGGCACAATAACAATAAATGATTATATATCATGATCACTTAGCACAGAGTTAGATCTAACATTCATTTACCCTTATCAAAAGTGAATCACTAAGAAACAATAGATCTACCTATCATACATAATAATCAAAGCACTGATCAGATTCATAACATAAATAATGCAACACAGAGAAAACAAAAGACACAAGATATATGTGGTTCACCCCAGTGTGGGGCTACGTCCACCAACCACTTCACCTTCTTTATTATTTGCCTGAATATTACATTCATTCACTCTTGTGCACTAAGAAACAGAGTCAAGATTCACATTAGATAGGATATCTACGCATTAAGCCCTAGATCTTCCTTCCAAAACTAGTTCAAGGCACAAAGACAAATTTCTTTCAAGCATAAATCCTTAGCACACATACATTCCCATGCACAAAGCCACTCGGACCACTTGCACTTAGCCACCTCTTTCCTTCTACAATACATTCTTACTGATTTATACTTTTACAATCCCTTACAATAAGGCCTATCATGGAAAAACCCCATGGGATGACATCCCATAACCCATTACAAAAACCCTAGAAAACCCCTTACTGGGTCCACATATCCCACAAAATAAGTGAGATCCGCGATCTCATCTCCGCCTGGGCGCTCCTTCTTTGAACAATGTGTCAAAGTTCAAAAGTGGTCCAAACTTGACCAAGGTTTCCTCAAAACTTGGTCGAGGGCCAACAGTCACAATGCAACGAACATAAATAGAGGTTGCAATGTGTCCCACATCTCCATGTCATTGCAATATGATGAACATTTCCTCGCATCGCAATGTGATGTACATATCCTGACGTCACATTGTGACAAACACTTCCAAACGTCGCAATGTGACGAAGATATACAGACATCATAATGTGACAAACATTTCGAAACATTGCAATGTGTGGAACATATACAGATATGGATAGGCATGTTATCGCATTATGTCGCACATCATCTTATCATCGCAATGTGACACAAATTTCCAAATGTTGCAATGTGTTGAACATAGTAATGTTGAAATCTACCAAACATAGTAAAGTCGCACTGTGAAAATATAGTGTTTCAATATGACGAACATAGTAACGTCACAATCTGACGAAAATAGGCATGTCGTCACAATGTGGATAGTAGTGTCACAATGTGACAAACATAAATACATGTCGCAATGTGTCCCACATCACCCTGTCATTGCAATATGACAAACATTTCCTCACGTTGCAATGTTACGCACATATCCTGACGTCGCAATGTGACAAACACTTCCAAACATCACAATGTGTCGAACATAGTAAAATTGCAATGTACCAAACATCGTAATGTCACAATGTGACGAACATATATGGACGTCGCAATGTGAGAATGTCATTCATAGTCATGACCATAAGAAACCAATGTCATGGGTGTCAATGTCATTCATAGTCATGACCATAAGAAACCATGATGATGGTCCACCATAATCAACCACAATCATTTTCAATAAATGTATTAATGTATTAACACTTTAATAATATTTTTATTAATGTATTATTACTTTAATAATGTATTATTAATGTATTAATTTATTATTTTAATAATACTTTAACAATGTATTAGTTAAAAATGTATTAATGTATTAATTAATTCATACATTACATTATTAATGTATTAATATTTAATATGTTACATTATACATAATGCATTAATACTTTAATTTATATATTACAACAATATAATAATAATGTATTCTTAATGTATTAATAGTTTTTCAGTATACATTAAACATTAATATAATAATGTATTACTTCATTAGTGCATTAATACTTGACTAATGTATTAATACTTTGGTAATCTATTTTTTAATGTATTTATTGATATATTTAATGTAGTAATTTATTAGTGTATTATTACCTTATCAATGTATTAATTAATTAATTAATTAATGCATGACATTATTAATATATCAATCATTTAATATGTTACATTAAACACTAATTAAACACTAATGTAAATTAATAATTTCATTTATAAATGTTTATATATATTATATTAATGTTACATTACACATCAATGTATCAATATAATATAATGTATGAGTACTTTAATGTATTAATATGTTACACATTAATGTATTATAAATTAATTTATTAATGTATAATATTAATTTATAATACATTAATGTATTATACATCAATACTTTAATGTATTATATTTACATTAATGTATTATATTATACGTTACTATAATATATTACTAAATACAAATACATTAATACATTACATTATCAATGTATCAATCAATTAATATGTTACATTAATACTTTAATATATTTATTAATCAATTAACACTTTAATTTATACATTTTTTATTATATATTAAATTAATAGTTATATATTATATTATTATATTAATTAAATGTATTAATATATTAATAGTTGTATCCAAGGCATGTTAGTCGTCAGTTAGCAACAACCAATCATTTTTCACCTTTCCAAATTAATTAATTTTGAGATAAAAAGATGTTGGAATACATGGTTATTTATTTATTTTTTAATCAAAAAGTGGATATGAATCTCTTGTACATAACTATGAGTTTTTGCAGCGAAACGAGGGAATGTACCTCGGCCAATTGAGGAAAACAAATTCAATGGAACTTGCCTCGATGACAATTTTTTTCATAATATTCATATACCATCCAGATTAGATACCACACTTAACAACGATGGACAAAATCATCAATTGACTCTTAATTTCAGCTAGAGATGGACTCTTATCATCCTCGCACCTTCTGCAACCTGCACATAGTGTTTAAAATGTCACTGATAGACTTATTCCATATTCATTATATCGAGGTTTTGTGTAAACTTTGAATATATATAAAACATTTGGGGTTCACATAATTTATACTAGAAATGTAAATCCATCTTAATAATGGAGAGGAATTAAATTCTTTTGAGATTCATTTTTTTTTGAAAGAGTACAAATTTGAAAAAAGGTTTACATTTATAGATATTTCATCCTTAAATCTAATTTAAGGTTATGATTATCTAAAATATACATATAAACTCAATAATAAACACATAAAACTACAATAATTTTGGGGGCAAAGAATACTAACAGCAAGTTCAATAGTACCGAGGCCAAAAATGTACCGAGGGCTATTTTATATTTTTTGATAGAGTCGCAATTTGTATGTAATTCATCCCATTGCAAAAACCCATCTCGGAAACAAAAATTTTATTATCCTACTATCACTGCATGTCTGGCTCTAAAATAGATAATAATAATTTTCTACAAAATTAAAGGTATAGCGTTTTGAACCATGTTCTTCAAATTATGGAGAAGAAGAAAGTAACAGGAAAATCATAAATAAGCATTAGACATCTTACTAATGAATTGTGTGTGTATGCAGTTCTCCAACAAATTCAACTCGTTATCTGATCTTACACTAAGAGTGCATCTGAATGGAGCAACGGGGGTCTTTCAACTATATCAGGAATGCACGAGGTTAGTAATTGGGGACAAAAGTTCTGAACAGAACTACCCCACTGTCCTGGATTTGGAATTGTTGGAAAATTTAATACATGGAGGGATTTGGAATTTTGCTGGAAAATTTAATACATTGAGATTTCCCAGATTTGGAATTGCTGAAAAAATTAATAAATAGATATTTCCCAGATTACATGGAAGGATTTGGAATTGCTATAAAATTGAATACATGGTATAATAATCGAAAGGCGGGTATAATAATCGAATGTTATAAGTTCACAAAGGATTACATCAATAGTATAATAATCAAATGCTATAAGTTCACAAACCATAGTATAATAATCAAATTCTATAAGTTCACAATTGTGAGAACCAATAAAAATGCAAAGAAATAATTTTATGTAAAATATTTAATAAGAAAAATGATAAGTCATATTAAAAAGCTAGGGATTTAACAAATGTATTAAAAGTCAAATTTGAAATAATACTTATTCAACGCAGAAGTAAACGCTATAGTCCCTATTTGCCTACGGGCCATGTTGTAGCTGCCTTTGTATATCTGATGGGATTTGCAATAGGATTGCATTAATTTCGGTTTGATTTTCCTGTTCCTTTATCAGCCTTTCATTGTCAGCTTTACAACTCTGTAATTGTTCCATGAGGGTTCTTACAATTTCAGCCAAATCCAGAGGGTGTTCCACCAGCCTCCTCTCATCAGATTCCTCTTCTGTATTGTGGGAGCTTCCCCCAACTCATGGTGTGTCACCATTATTTGCATTGTATTTTTCCCTGTTGTCCACTAACTGTTTGAGTGTTGATAGAACATTTTATGTTAGTTAATTATCTATTATTTGATGAAAAGCACATGAAATTTGTAAGGTGAAGTCAGCTTCATTATTTGGAACACAAGCAACACATAGTTCATATTTTTGAAACATATAAACAACAATAGAAAGTTTCGTTCCTCTCTTCATTAGTGGTTTAAATAAGCTTCTTATGAATGGGGTAAGATAAGGTGTTACCCATTAAAAGTTCTCTAATAAAATTTTACGTGACTCATTCATGAGCCCAAGCAGGCCAAGTGTTATTACCTGGCTTTGATACTACTATGTCACACATCCGACCCTAAGTATTTTTTTAAGGTATGGGGTATAAATGTTTCTCTTAACTCCGATGAATATGATATTGAGGACCAATCCTTTTCTCTCGATGGACAGTCGATGCATGCTAGAGCTCTCAAACTTCAGTTAGGATCCATTCAACATCTAAGGTTAACCAATCCTACTAGACCCCACTCGACTCGTTAACCCATTGAATATTAACATACACCATTACAATGATGTTCTTAGTCAACATCAATTTTCCATGCCACCGCAGGGTGCTTAGGTTTGCTCGACTAGAGGATGACATTTGTCCCTCTTCTATAGTCCAATTAAAATACTTAATTAATATTTCGTAGAATACCATTCTTTGGTAATTAATCACTTAAACCTCACTAAGAATAATTATTCTCCACAAACTACTTATTGAGTAATTAATTTTTTCTTAGCCTAAATATTCATGGCCAAGTAATTACCAAAGTTTTACTTTCTCTTTCCCCCTTAGAAGTAGTTTAGCACTAACTTAATAAATTACGCATATGATAATTATGAGTAATTATATCATAGCACAATGAGGTTAATTTCTCCATAATATACTTAAGTTGATTAACCTCAATTAAGGTATATAATTCAACTCTCCCCGACACATAACTCCATGTCAAATTTTCACGTAATTTAACATATATAAATATATGCATATTTATTTATTTACTGGGAAAATGATTAACTATATTCAACATGATATTTATTATTAAAAATTGTTCGTTTATTAATTATATTATAATATAATTATATTTAATTATATTATAATATGATTAATTTATATCAAATGAGCACTTAGGATTATTAATATCCATTAATACTTGAGCCTCCTGACTTCGACGAAGATACATCATCGTGATTTTATGAATATACCCATATCTCTTGAATGTCAAAGTTCCGAAGGGGGTCCCAATTATGTCATATTATGATGCAATATGATATTAATTATATTACATTATGATGTAAATAAATCACGTCAAACATTTATTATAATCAATTACATCAAGTATAACCTCGTTTAATTTAAATGTGTTCAATATTCATGCAAACTTTGGAATGTGGGGAGGTAGGTTCGGGCCTTCGGCCCTTTTTTATTGTTCCTTCTATAATCCCCAAACATCTGGAGTCCCGAAGCCCCGAACTCCCCAAGCTTTGGAGTCCCGAACTCTCGAAGGGTCCACACTTCACGTGATATTGTATTAAATATTAAGTTAAATAGGGAGAAATGGTTGGTACTTTATTACGTACCAATATCATAATAAACTTATTTAAAATATATCATAATAACCTTTTTGGAAAATGCACCCAAGTTTATAAAGTATCCAATATTTTATTAATATTTGACATGTGTGAGAGAGAGAGTGAGAGAGAGAGAGAGAGTGAGAGTTCTCCAGGTCAATCTCCTTCAGCTCTCCCACACATCCTTTATACTCAATTCTCCTGGAGCCCCAAAGTTCCGAAGTGACCCCCTTGCACACATTACCACACCATTTAATATTCAAAGGAGTTGGATTCATTCACGTGTGATCAATTTAATAAATATTAATATAATATAATATGTTATATTATACCTCTCGAAATTCTCACCCAAGTTTAAACAATATTTAATATTACATTTAATATTCAATATTGTAATGAAGGAAAAGATATTTGGGTCCACTCCTTCGGCTCTTCCACGCAATCATTCATTCTCATATAACCCAGAGTCCCGAAGTTCTAGAGTTCCGAAGGGGATCCAATGGTATTACAACATAACATAAATACAATGATTTATTTTGACTTACAATATTATATATATGTTGTAATAAAGGTGTATTATATTAATTTACGTTAATGGATAATTTTAATTACCATACAATACAATTAATTATATTTCTTATCTTTTGCAACCTTGCACAGGGAAGATAAGGTTCTCTCCTTCGACGACTTTGGTTCGTGAGTTCCATCACCCCAAACACCCCGGAGGCCCGAAGCTCTGAACTACCGGAGTTCTGAATACCACGAGTTGGTTAAAGCATTTGGTCACCATTTATTCCCTGGTGTGTTTGACATTAAAATAATAATAAATATATTATCTTTGGTCTCAGGTCTTTTACACTCGAGGGAATTTAACCTCCATTTTCTAAATAATAAAATAATAATAATAATAATAATAATAATAATAATAATCATATGTATATAGACATATATACATATATTTCCATAGTCTTACTTAGTTTTGTTACCTGGAAGATTTAAAGGAAACTATTTTCTCTTACAGAAAAATAAGGAAAGGAAAAATATAGTTTCCGAGGCCTTATAAAGGGATTTAATAAAATTTTATATTCCAAGGAAATTTCTCCATCCTGAAAATTAAAATATAATTATAATCTCTCCCTTCTCGTGGGTAATTGAGTAGAATTTTATTTCCTTATTCCCGTGCTTTACTACTATTACTAAATTTAAGGTAAATGGTCCTAAGACAAAGATTTACCTCCACAGTAAATTCGGTGTTTCTACCAGGATTTACTGACCACCAAAATTTAAGAGGATTCTTCCCAAATTTAGGAGATTTAACACAATTTAAACATAAATGTTTATTTATGCCCCAAATAGAATTTTGAGAAATTTTGTAATTTAATTCATTTAGACCAATTTCATGTTTATGTCCTAATTAGTTTTCCTCAATAATTATTTATAAGTTCTTTTAATGTTTTCCCATATTTGGTATTATTTCCTAAAGTCCACACAGATCTGATATCCCCTAAATTTTTTGGCATGAGATTTGAGGACATACTAAATTGGAGCACTATTACATAGAAAAATCTCTCTCTTCTTTCAGAGGTGTTATAGAGATTTTAATTGTTCATTCATCAATTCCCAAGAATGCATTAAACTGTACAACACAGTCAACCACAACATCCACTCCCAAAGATCTTATTTTAGCACATAGATAGTCAAGAGGTAAGAAATTAAATCAAAAGAGCTTCAACTAAGACATTCTTTTTATTTTTCTTAAATTTCTCAAGTCACTTTTGTCAGAAATTAAACTTACGTAATTCTAAAACATAGTATAAATTTTTCTTTGATCTAAACACTACAAATATTTAACCAAATATACTTATCTAGAAATGAGATAGTGATGCAACTATTGAAAGGAGTGCCCT
This sequence comes from Picea engelmannii, assembly GCA_009831015.1. Lineage (NCBI taxonomy): Eukaryota > Viridiplantae > Streptophyta > Pinopsida > Pinales > Pinaceae > Picea > Picea engelmannii. Next base: position 70,842 of record ML802277.1, read on the forward strand.
TTTCCACCCAACCGTAGGCACATAAAATCCTGGAAGGATTTACCACTGGCCACCCACTAGCTAGATAATGATTCTCTGAGAGAGATTCTTCCTTCCTTTTCAGCAATAGCCTGGGACAGAGGCCACTCTCCTCCTCCCAAAGGAACTTGGAAGATCATTTTTCTCTCCACCAAGCAAGGGGGTGTGCAATGAGTGCTTCCTCAATCACTCATCTTCTCTGTAGCCCGTTTATTAGCTTGGATTGAAAACGTTGCCCAACAAATTATTGTACCCAGAACAAATTCGATTTTCAGTTCTCTTCGAAACGAGAGAGTTGCACATGCTCTCCCTCCTCATAAAATGGTACCAGACCCATCTTCCTCCATCCTCCTCCTCTTCCCATGAATTTCCCCTCTTTTCTTTCTTTCCTCAACAATATTTCATGGGTTCAAATCCCCATTTCGTGGTCAGGTCAGGAAGTTTTTCAAATGGTTGCTCTGCCCATCTCCTCATTGACTCTTGAGGAGGACTTCCCAACTACCAGCTTGACTAGTAATTTATTTCTCTGGGTCAGAGGGATATTTTGGGTCTGAATAATTTAAATCCAGTAGATTCCTGGTCTGGTAGGGGTCATCTCAACCATTGTTGGTTCCCCTCACCATCTCTCTCATGCATCATGATCTACCTTGGCAAACCCCTTCAACAATTATGCAACACTTTCCATTTTATTTAGTAACATAAATATATACATTACCTTTTATAGCAAAATGTTTCACCAATTCTAACATCCACACATATTTAGTCTTCCCATAGTCTTTTAGCAGGTTATAGTTATATTTACAAGCTGGGGAAACAAGGGTATTACAATTCTCCTCTATCAACTACTCATTTTCCTCTGATATAATGGTAGGTGATTTTTCAGGGTTTTTGTGCAGAGATTCCTCCATTTGCACTCCAATATATTCCATATGTACATCTTTTGCAATCACCAATGCAGGGCTATCCCTCATTTCTACATCACCACTACTATGTCCTAGTTTTCTAGAAACATTATCTTGTCCCAACTCTTCATTAATTCCTTCTCTTTCCCCTCTTTCCCTATTTTAAATACTCTTTTCACTACTTCCTGCCTCCTCTTCTGATTCATTTCCATCATTTTCATCAACTTCTATTGATCCCCTAGAAATGAATTGAGCCCATGTCTGGTTTTGTCAGTCCAAGGCTCTCAACATTATTAATTTTATTAGATAGTGGTGTGTGACAGAACCTTGGGGAAAACTGGATTGTCTTACATAATGTTCCATATTATGCAAATATTTTAATAGATAATAAGGCATATTTATCAATGATCCATGATGAAGGTGTGACACAGAACAAAATCATATGTGTAAACAACCTTGTACCTACCTTCACATGTAATATATTTCTTCAAGAAAACATCAACCTAGTCCCAAGGTTGAGGTAAATACCCTATTATTGTGCCACATCCTCTAAGTTTCACTTTCTCTCCTTCCTCCAAGAAATTGGCCTTTGCATTAGGAATGGTTGTCTTTCGTCCAAACCATTGTCTACCAGTCCTGGGAAGCCCCGTAACAGAGGATATAACCACCTATGTTACACTAATTTTCAAACCTCTAACATGTGAATGGGTTCCTGTTAAATTTCGAGAAAATTCTAGGGCAATATCACTGTCAAACCCATCCAACTACTTGAAATATGCTTCCCACCCTACGTATTCAAATATTTTGTAGACTTTTGGGTGCCGACACAGGGCGTTGAGGGTTACTAGTTCATGATGGACTGCAGATCCTCCCATGTTGAGCGTTCTTATGTATCATTAGTTGTCACAGTATTACAAAGGAGTTTCGGGTTCAAAATTCCCAACACAAACCAGAGAGTTTCAACATGCATGAGCACACATGAACAGTGGAAGGAGATTTTTTGGTATTTTTGGAAAGGTGGTGGTGATTCATGGGAAAAATCAAACATGTTTATTGAATGTTTATGGTGGCGATTGGTTAATTTATTTAGTGATGATGGGATACCCCCCAACTGACGGTATTTTTCATATGTTGGTGATGTGGAAGGGCATGGAGCAGTCATTATTTCACAGTATCATGTCAAACATGGTCGTACCTATAAACCATGGAGACGTAGATGCAGGCACTTACCGGTGGCAAGCAAAATCTGAGGTGGCGATCACGTTCAACTGTCCAATCAGTTTTATCAGTACCTTCCATTAATAGATATTGATGGCCACGGATGAAAATGGTGGAGTAAATTTTTCAACTGGATATGTTAGATCCACATTCCATGAGGAGATTCAATAAGCAGTGCCATAGTCTTCTTTGTTCATGTTTCGGTCGAGTGTTTCGGCACGGTGTTTCAGCACCAACATATCTGCATTCATTCTTATTAATTCTGCACATTCTTCTTTGTGTGTGTTTCATCAGAGTGTTTCAGCACCATCATATCTGTATATATGTATGTCTCTGTGGTTTACAGGTATGATTGTGTAATTACCCAAATTAGGAAACATCATCCTAGTTAACAAGTAAACTATGAATTAAGTTTTAACATAACACAATGAATAATGAATTGTACCTGCTCTAGGATTTATGTTCTCATAGTAAATGTAAACATTAGGGATGAATTAATACAAGAGAATGATATGAAAATGGCATGGAAATGATACGGAAAAGGGGAAACTTTAGCACCCAACAATGTCTCACTTGAGTAGATTAACATTTAACAAAGATATGTGGGACATGAATCCTAACAATGCTCTAAGCCTTGATAACTTCTCAACTAAATTCTATAAACAAGACTAGAACATTATGGATCTGGTCAATTGCATAGAGGTAAAACATAAGGAAAGATAAGAGAACCTCCTAAGCCCTTTGATAGATATTTTTAGTGTTTGGCATATATATTTAGTCTCCAAAATGTCATGTTGACTACATTGTGTAGGTGAGCACATAAGTGGCCTGTTTTGTACCATATTTACTTGGAATACTCCCAAGATCAAACATGGAATGTCTATGGATCTCGTCAACCATTCCAAAACTACCATTGAGTTCCCATAGATATTGATGTCTCTAACTCCTTTTAAAGTTAATGCCCTGAAAATGGAGATCGTTTTGATCTCTGGAGTCTGCAAAGTTTTTGGTTCAACTCCATCAAATTTGATTTGATGGGAATCTGAGATGTAATGTATACTTCTTGCTCCACATTTATTAGGGTATTTTGTGGCCCCTCCATCAAAATACCCACAAGGACTTGATATTTCTATTGTTTGGTTTGCAACTGATTTATGCGTTTTCACCTTTTTTGGCTTCTCAAAATTTAAATAAGCTCCTTTCAGTTTTCAAAAAGTCTTCAATGGAGATATATCTTCTTTTAATTATATATATAGATATAGATAGTTTATCAAATTTCAGTTTTGATTCCAAGGAGAGGTGAGTCTCAAAGGAAGCATAAACACAACACACACAGAGATACCTACCCGGTCTATAACACCTCTTCTTAGAATCAAAACTGAAATTTGATGAAGGATATTATGGAAATTACATATATATCATGGATCACAGTTATGGAAATTTGTTACCATATATAATTCTGTGAAATATTCATGAAGAATTTTAAAAGGTTTTATAATTATATGAAAATTCACCACAATTTCAAAATATTTTATAATTCCATGAAAGATTTGCCCAAATTTTACAAGATTATATAATTTAGTGAAATATTCACCAAACAATTATATATGCATATTATGTTATTGATAAAATATCCTTCACACTTTCCCATGTGTTGTTGGGATTCGCCCATTTATTATACATATAAATCTAGGGGGGGTTCTTAGAATTTTCCCTAATTGTCACTACCACAGTCACTGCCACTGTCATTGCCATTGTCACATCAACCTGTAACATGTCATCCTATCACTATATCCAACCCGTTATTTTCAACTTGTACTCAATCATATCCTCTCACATGAATCATATACCAAGGAAACCTCTCAATTAGATGTCCAACATCACCAACACATTCCTTTACCAAGCATGTTCCGAGATCACTAACATACCATCACAAGATATGTGTCTCAACCATGTACCAAATCATGTGCCAACCAAGCATCAACTATGTACCACAACCTGTACCACAACAAGTGCATCAACCATGCACCAACACTTGTACCAAAACGTGCATCAACCATGCACCAAAACATGTACCAAACCTATACCAAATCATGCATCAACCAAAACCTATGCCATACCATGTGCCAACACCATATCATGCATCAACCAAAACATGTTCCATACCATGTGCCAACACCATATAATTCATCAACTATGTATCTCACCACTCATCAATTTCACCAAGTAATTCCTCATACATATACCAAAAATGTATCTCAAACAATGTGCCTAATATCCAAGATGATCCTCAAACCATGTGCCTCGACCATATACCATATCACTCATGATATGTCTCAATCATGACATACACCATGTACCATAAGATATCATCAATGAAGTGCCTCAAAAAAGTACCAAACGACCAATATCATAGACCAATTATATACCTCAACCATGCACCTAATGTGTGCCTCAAGCACATGCCAATGCCTCGACAATATACCAAAGACTTTCCTCAAGCATGCACCATAACATCATCAACGTGTAACCCTCAAAACATGCATATAAGCATACATGTAACTATATAAAAAACATTTTGTATGTGATCAGATACCTAGAGACCTTTCTCAACTTCAACAATAAGATAATATCATCTTCATCAAACTTTACCTTAGTCTCACGGGACTAGTTTTTGGATTAGTCATAAACCCTAACTTTCAACAAGAATAAATTTGTACCTATAATGAATGAAGGTCTAAATATTGTACCCAATATTATTCAATATATTCTCTACAATTCCTCATAGTTTCACTGCTTGGAACATCTTAGAAAAGGAGTTATAGAAAAAATGGCATACCTTGTTGAATTATGGATTATTCTAGAGAGCGAACTTGTATAGCATGCCATGCGCGAAATATTTGATATCTAGATCTAGAAATAATACAAAACATACTACGGAGTGTACTCTATCCAATTAATTTGGTTTCATTGAATTGGGATCCTCTATGAATCATTTATGACTGTTTTACCTAGAACACTTGTTTGAGACTATCTTCAGGACTAGCCAAAAACCCTATTTTCCAAAGAGTCTATATCATAAAATAAAATGACCTAGAAGATGAAATTTTTACCACATGTACCGTGACTTATCTTCTCAACCACCTCCAATTTTCTCTATCTGAATCATTCTAGAAAACAATTTATAGCAAAAATGGTAACATGACCTTTAAATAACATACCTTAGAACACATAATCACATGACTTCATCCTCCCTTGGAATTTATCCTTCTTCACTTCATCTTCCCTATGAAATTTGCCTTAGATATCCTTGGTTACCTCATATAACAATCATTTCCTCACTTAGATAGATATTCAATAAACTTATGTGTACAAATGAGAGGCTCTTGATGTGGATTTATACTTTTCCAAGTGACTTATTTACTTAAATATAGGGTCGACTTCCCCCGAATGGGGTGACACCTGGCGACTGCATGTCACATGGTGTGTTGGCAGTAAGGGAAGTTAAATCCCCTTACTGCCATCACCCGCCTCAACTCACTTGAAATGTCTCACATTTACTTTGAACAGGGCCTAGAGCGTTGGGACAGTTCAATAGCTATAATGGTGCTTCAAGTCTACTTTATTTGTATGGGTACAATGCCTCCTGCCCGCAACACTTTGGCATTCATTTCCTCCATAGCCATCACCTCACTCATCATCACATAGGGATTTCCCCATTTCTACCCTTATCTTTGATTTTTGTCCTCAATCTCTCATTCTCCCATGGCTGTCAAGCTTTGGATTTTCCAGGCCTCTGTATTTTTCCTTCTATCCCTCCCAAGCATTTATGTCCTCTCTACTGTGAATTCTTCCCCCCACAGGCTTAGTTTCATCATGCCTCGTCAGAGAGGAAAGCCCAAGCTTGGGTCATCCTACTATAGTTAAGTAGGTAGACACTGACGCACTGGACCTGTTGTTCTCTCTCCCTTTCCAGAAAGCAACCCAACCCATTATCCCCATTCTGATCAAAACTAGGGCATGGATGCCCAGGCAGAGCTTCACTCGCCTATTACAACGCCCAATTATGGAGGATGCATAGTGGAGGAGGAGATTCCTCCTCATTGGGAGGATATTCCTCATAACTTGTAATATGTTGGTGATGAACAGATGACATAATCAAGTACCGAAATATTCTTGAATTCCCAGGATCTGGTCATGACATGTTTTTTGGTAGAGGAGAAACTTCCTCCTTTGTTGCCAAATTGTTGCAAGAACTCCACTAACCCCAACGTAGTATACCCATAGATCAAATGGGGCAAATTATGGAATGAGGAGGAAAGACATGACCCACCTAGCAGGGATTTACATGCAAACATGCCAATGCAACCGGATATGGACAGCCACAACCCACCCAGATCATGCAGGCTCACGGAGGAACACTTGGCCCTAATTTTTGAGATGAGGAGGGACTTGGCCGAGCAGCCACACAACCAGAGCCTCCTTAGCAAGCACATGGATCTTTTGTTTGATTCCTTATCAAGAAATCCCACAAGCAATTTTTTCCTGACATGCTTCCGTCCTTATGCCTTCACAGCCCGCCAGGAAGCGAGCCTGGGTTCGCCTCATGTCTAGCATTTTTACTGTTAATTTTCTGGTCTTAGTTGTTATTTTTTTTGTTGCCATGAAACTCTGGTGCACTCGCTGGTTAATGAACAATGCCGACAGCCTGTTCTAGTTTCCATGCATATGGCAGAATAGGTGGCAAGCTATTACGGTTTTAGACATGTGTCGCTTTCTAGTTTATGCACAGTGCCAACAACCTGTTGTTGTTTCCACACATGTGGCAGAATAGGTGGAAAGTCTTGATGTACTCTTTGACAAGTGTCACTTTTTGATGACATAAGGTAATACATTCTCTTTTTATTTACAAAAAAAAAACTTTAGGGCTGACTTGTAACTTCTTGTTTATAATTTTTTTACCCTTTTTCCTCATTTTATGGTCAAATAACTTCTTATTGCAACCATTTATGGGCTTATTAACCATACTTTATGGCTTCTTAACCATACTTTGGGACTTCCAAATTCATGACCTCATAACTCCTCAATCATGAGGAACCACATGGTGTACCACCTATCACCGAAAACGACATGATGAGGACTATCCATCCATGAGTGTCTTACCTACATTACACTGTCCTTCATTTCCATATTCCTCAACCAAGTTAGGTTCCCATAACCACACCTTCGGGGCTTCATGTAGACTTCATCAAATGCACCCATCACATATGTTGACAACTAACTCTCCATCAATGGCAACTAACTCACCATCAATCTCAACTATATCTCTAGGGATTTCGGACTTCTGCAAGAGTTGACATCAATATCCAAGGGTTGACATCAATGACAACCAACTATCCAAACCAAATGTCCAACACATTATTGTACTCGATGCCTCTCCCCATAACATCATGGGTAAATCTTGATCATGAATCATGGCTTTGGAAACCTCTACAATGGACCTATTATTCCTCTCTTCAACCTCGTTTTATTATGGGTTGTAAGGAATAGAAAACTCCCTCTTGATCCCCACCTCCTTGCATAAATCACTGAAGTCCCTGGAAGTGTACTCTCCTCCATTATCTGACCTCAACACCTTGATCTTCTTCCTTGTCATGTTCTCTATATGAGCCCTGAACTCCTGGAATCTGCTGAAGACCTCATCCTTGATCTCCATGAAGAAGATCCATGTCTTCCTGGAGAAATCATCAATGAATATCACATAGTACAGGAATCCACCCAAATATGCAATTGTCATAGGTCCACATACATTTTAATGTACTAGATCAAAGATACCCTTGGACCTGTTGTCACTGCTCGAAAAATACCCCTTGGAAATATTTCTAAATTCACATCCTCTACAAATGTCATCATGCTCTACCTGAAGTTATGGAAGTCATGCGACCATCCTCTTAAATGTTGGTAAATCCCTATAATGTAAGTGTGCAAATCTATGATGCCATAGATCACACAAACTGATGTTTTCATGTACCAATGTCTGGGCTGGTCATCCCAACAATCTATATAGAACTCCCTCTCGAACACCAATCACCACTGTGAAGTCTATAATATTCCTATTAGTTATCACAGTGTGATCGGTCACAACTTGCATAGAAATAGAGAGTGACCAAAAGAGTTGGTCACACTATGTACTGCAATCCTTAAGGTTGTCGCATCCTGTAATTAGGAAAATCGCGACCAAAAGGAATGTGGTCATGTTGTGTGCATAGGCCTCTTGTGACCACGACCATACAATTGAAAAAAATAAAATATTTGAAGTAGATCTATCATATTTGGAACTGGAATCTTTTAACTGGCTTCAAAAAAGACTTATACTAGCTCTGGCACTGAAATTTTTTAACTAGCTATGATACCATGTTAAATTTTTCCAATTTTCAGATCTTACAATTATTGCCTTATGATTTAAATTCTACTATTATCATAGAATAATTACACACTGAAAATATCAACAAGACTTAGAGAACTTGATGAGAGGTTATTATAGGTAAATATTGTATGAGATGATATATTACAATTGAGGGCCCCAATATATATACTTGGGCGAAGTGTCTTTTCATTTAATGGACATGTATTTTCCATTATTGTATTTTCATTAATTAATTAATTATTTATATATATATATATATATATATATATATATATATATATATATATATATATATATATATATATATATATATATATATATATATAT